>JAQIXX010002192.1:0-26274 GCA_034700605.1 Willowsia nigromaculata
ACATCTTAGCACACAAAAAATGTTTCGTACCTTTCACCAACGCAAAAAATACACGATTTGATGCTACTTTTCCAAAGCGTTGTCTGGGACAATCACCCACCTACCCAAGTTGAATGTTCAACAACTTTTGAATCCGGATCAACTGAGAAAAGCTGTTAACGGATTACAATAGAGAAAGAGCTTATCTTTCAGACTATGCATTCATTTCTTCTCAGTAGGTCCGGATTTGAGAGATACAAAAACTTTTTTGTCAAAAATGCACTATTTTAGCATACTTTTGCTAATAACTAAAAAACCATTGAATTTTGAAATTCCTAGTCATCTTCATCGAAAACTACAGGTTTTATTTGTATGGAATCAATATCAATTCAGTTAAAATCTGCAAGTCGGAAATGGGACATGTTCAGGCAATTTCAGCCAAAATCTGGGGTGGCGAAAGCAATGTGCATATGAACTGGTTAACCCCAGAGCATTGCTGACTACAGAATTCATGAAACGAGCATCAAATTAATCAATAGTAAGGGCACAAGCGGTATTTCTCATTAAATCTGAACTCATCACTGAAACGTGTACTGTCAATTTTGATAAATTTCTAGTGTTTTATTTTTTTCGTTTTTCTGCTTGTTAAGCTTGGAACTGGTTTTGGGAGAATATGTGATGTCAAAGCACCTGCTTGATGAAAAATATTTCAAGTTTAGAAAGAAAACCACATGCATCAACAGGTTTGAGCTGCCTCAATATTTCGAGATGGGCAGTTCGCACGGTTCTAAGAAACCGATAATCAAGATGTTCGGAGGTGGGCGCCCATTCCGGAAGCGGTCAGCTCTGCAATTTTTGTCTTCTTTGCAATTCCTTCAGTTCTCTGCTTTCTCTTTGCTGGGTGCCTCCTGCAGTGGCACCAGATGAAAGTTTTGATATTCGTTTTCCCGCTCACCATCTTCACAGATGACCTTGACAAAACTGGCGTTCGGAGCAATCTTCCGTTCGAGAGGATGGCACTCCGACAAATTGTAGCCTGTATCAGCATGGTGCCCATATGACGACAGATTTTGCTCCATCCGGCTCACAATCCTGAAGCCACAGAAAAGACGTAAATCCTCCACCGCCTTTTGGTCCACATGAAGCCAATGACCTTCCATAAATGTGAGAATTGGTCCAGATGAGTCGCATTCCCACTAGGGTTAAAATTGGTCCAAGTATTTGTTCCAGTCTTCGTTCCACAATTTGAGGTTGGGCACCTGGCATGTCGAAGTGTTCCGAAGGAGTTTCACTTTCTCCACATCTGAGATGTTCAGAAATTGGAAATCTGCATTCGAGAATAAAGTTTAATGACCTCTCAAGTTATGGAAAAAAATTTGCTCGAAAGTTTTGAATGATTAATTCGAGACTTTGGTTCACTTAGAATTAGTAGATCGATGTCGTCGTCGTTGATGATGGTATCCATTATTTTTTAACAATTGGATGATTAAATACAGTACCAAAATTGTGAAGCAAATTTTTAGATGTTTTTTTGGAAACAAATCGGAGAATTCTCGTGACAAGTGTCTATCTCAGAGTCATGTTGACCACTTCTCTCGAACACTCGCTTTTTCATCGTCAACAGGATAAATTTTTGCAGCTGAACTGCACTGCAGGCGATACAATTCATGAACGATTTCATATTAGCTGGTTGACTGAAAAGACTGCCAAATCTTTCAAAAGTCGGGTTTTCGAACATCTTAATTTTTTAAGCAATTATTAAATTTGCAGATATATGGCATTGGCAGCAGTGTCTTCAAAAATCATCATCTTAATTATAGTTTTTTCTCGTATTTTGTAATTGTAATTAATTCTTCAAACTCAACATACATTTTATGCAGAAAATGCTTCATTCAATTTATTTAAGAATCATGATTAATTAATCTGTTCTCGAGAAATACTTGTTCATATCACAAAGCCCCAAATGTCTATAGTTTGCAAAAAATAAATAAAACTCATTCAATTTAAATGGATAATATGGATAATAATAAATTAATTGCTTGATTATGGATAATTTTTTGTTTTATCACAAAAATTTGAAAATTCTACAAGTTTAGACATGTAATAATCTAAATAGAAATGGAAATCAATTAGTTCGTAGTGTGGATAATGATGATAATCATTACAATATTAAATATAAATAAATAATATTTTATATCCCATGGATGATGATATTTTTATTCGTGAAAAATAAAATATAAATTCCTCATTCAAAATTATAATTTCAATTATCTTTCCAATTAAACTTTATAGATATTTAATCCGGATCAAAAATTCATTCGTTTCTTTTAAAATTTTTCGCATGAGTGATTATGAAAATTTATCTCTCCTTAAATCTGGTTGTATTTATGAATAAGATAATAAAATAAATCTATTTGTATTTGTAACATAGTCACATTATACAATTATCCATGGCTCGCTCAATCAACTTAATTGGTTGATGACATTTATGACGAATTGTATTGAAAGATGGTGATTGTGTGAGTTATGATCACTCTGATGAGCAATGATTACATCTGAAATATGTAATCATTTGCTACGATAATTATTTTAATGTAGTTAAATTCGTATTACTTTCATACGAAAGGTGGGGCGTTCTTTTTGATAACGGTATAAGTTTTAATGTAATTTCGTGACTCCATCAGTTCTTCAAATACACTCATACTTCGAAAGTCTGATTAGTTGATAGCACCAGGCACATAAAAGAAAGGCAGATCATTTTAAATACAAAATTTCGTTTTTTTAAAATACGTTTTTAAACTTGACGTGGCTTACATCACAGATGAGAGCACAGGGTTTCAAAAAATGGTTGTCGATTCCCTCATGTTTGCTGAAATCAAAAGCTCTGATCAGTTTCTTCTTGTCTTCTTACGGAGGACTTTATACTTCCAGAACAGCGTGATCAGTAAATTATGTAGTTTTTTAAGTTTCCTGCTTAATTCATACTGGAGTCACTGGAACATTGTTACTTTTTGTGATATCTTATCTCTGTAAGGCGCCACAAGCCAAACATCTGTGAAGCTGGCAATAGAAATATACCATTTAGCTTTTCATTTTGTTGCAAGCGCGCTTGCCGAAAGATCAGTTGGGTTTCAACCATAGCTGGCATATAGGATACACAGCTGTGTGTGTGTATACACCGATCCCAATTGTAAACAGCACAGGATGAAACCCAACTGATATCGCGCGTTGCAAGCTTGCAACAAAATGAAAAGCTAAATGGTACATTTCTATTGCCAGCTACACATCTTATTTGTGCGATTCAACAAAACCATAATGCGACTTCGGAATACTGTCTAGAAGAAATGAAAATGGAGAAACAGCTCTTTTCAGAGATCATAAATGTTAATGTGATTTCTGGAGATTCCAAAACTGATCGACTTGTAGTACGTTAGAGCAAAATGCTGTGATGCAAAAATATGTAAGCATTTTGTAAATCGTTAAAATAGTCAGGAGCGTTAAACAATCTAGACAGTTTAAGAGGTAAAATTGAAAATGACATAAGGAATATCAAGAACTTTTTTAATGAGAATTCGCTAACCATTAATGATGACAAGACAAAAATGATAACTGTTAGCACAGCTCGTAAAGTTAGTTCACTGGATCAGTTTCGTTTTAATTTCGAGGGGTTTGTGGTCAACAGTAGCCAAACATTGAAATATCTTGGCCTAATTTTTGACAGAAAGTTATCATGGAACGAACACATAAATAGTGTAGCAAGGGTTTGTTTTATACGATTGCGAGTATTATTCTCAATACGGGACGGTTTTACTGTGGAGCAATTAAAAATTCTTGGTAGATCAATAATATAAGTGTTAAATTATATGATCATTGTAAAAGGAGGGCTACGGACAAAAAATATTTGAAAATAATGGATTCTGTTTTGCACTCCCTGGGTAGACTTATCTTAGGAATTAGAAGGTATGATTCTGTGGCTGGTAGAATTAAAGATGAATTAAAGTGGTTATTTACGAAGGAACTGTACGAATATAGGCTGTTGTGTTTGATGTTTAAAATAGCTAAGCTAAACAATGTGCCATATTTTGAAAACTGGTTTCTTCCGGTCGAAAGCACTCATTTGTACAATACTAGAAATGCGGGAAAATTTTCGTATGTATTTAAACCCCGGCTATCCATAGGAGAAAGAGCTTTTTGATTTAAAGGAGTACAACTTTGGAATAAGCTGCCAGAACGACTACCCTTCTCAAAATTTAAACAAACATTTCCACTAGCAATTACAGAACGCTTTTATTCATTACTGGAATTTATTCGGAATTCCACTCACATAAGTTGGAGAATAAAGTAGGGTATGCAGTTGAAAGAAGATGTCATTAAAATAAAATCTTTTCATCCCTTCAAGGCCTCTGTAGCTCAGAATACGCTCATAAACCGAAGGAGACAGGAACGTGCATAATGGATGCTGAGTCACTTGTCCTCTTCAGTAAACTGTTGCTTATCCCTCTTTTATTCAGCGATTTTGGGAAGCCCCTACCTTTACATATCCCAAAAATCGGCCGATTGCTTCAAGTTATGAGAGTCTGTGGTAGTTGAAAATAAATTTTAGTTGAACGAGACTGGCATGAAATATGATAGAGCAGACGTTTAAGATATGCACATCAATCCCCTTATGTTTGTGAAAATGAAAACTTCGAAGCAAATCCTCCTCGACTTACAAATGGAGAAAATCAGAGCCCAGCTTATGCAGTAAAAGTTGCAGAATTTGCAAATTTTCACAATGGTATTTTTCTCACAAGCGCCTACGGGCATTAGGAGCTTGGCGTTACGTAAATCTGTAGGACCCCATAGCACCTCATCTACGATTCGACAAAAAAATGCGTTAAAAGATTGTCTAGGAAGAATTGTTTTTGGAAGAAAAATTTTGTGTAACTGAAGATTTCAAAGTTGGTGGATTTGTCCTAGAGCAGAATGACAGAATCATTTCATACTAGGATATACATTTGTTTTAAAAGAATTATTCCAAGTAATCCAATCCCATTTATCATGTTCTATATTTAATTTACAAGGTTATCAAAGCTCCAAGTTTCGTGCTGGGGCTGGGAAAGTTCATCCAGGATTTAAATTACACTTTTTAATTTATGGTTTTGATATGGTTAGTGAGTAAACTTTTGAAAGATACAACTATTTATAAGTCCCTGAAGTCAATGTTTTGGATGACTACGCGAAAAACAAGTTGAAGTTTTGTTGCAATACAGAGAATAGCTGCATAAATGCTATCCAACTTAAAAGACTTGGATAATATATCATCATGCTGGTGACCCAATGTCGTAATTTCACCTGAACTTAATTTCAAACATGGCAAGCAAGAAAGCAAAGTAGTGAGCCCTAAATTTAAAAAAAGATTCTAGATTTACTGTGAGAAATTCAAAGGAAGAAATCGCTGAGTTAGTGAATCATATACTGGAACGTCCTTGTTGGTAGATGCAGTCTTATTATGAGCATTGGAGAAATAACATAAAACATCACCAACTCTTGCTTGGTTGACTAATGTCATCTTAATTTTCCAGCCTTACATTTTTTACAGAGAACGAAGTGGAATCCGTGGATGGAGAAAAAACCGACGTAATAAATAGTCATTATAAGTAGAGTCGATACCTAACACTTCATTTGCAGCACCAAACTACATAGATTGCCTTGACAAGTGAAATTGTCTGGTACAAAGAGGGCAACTAATTGGAGTGCTGTTAGTCCGGCACAGTTTGCGAAGACTCTCATCAAATCAAAATTATATTTCCTGGCCAAACTGAATTCGTAATCGTACACACACATTTGATGATCAGTGAAAGCCACCTTCAAACACGCTCAAGCGTGTTTGAAGGTGACTTTCACTTTTTTAAATTTATTTTAAATTTTAAATTTTAAATTTAAAATTAAATTTGTTTTAATTATTTTTTTAAAATTTTTTAAAAATTATTTTTGTTTTTTTTTATTTTTTAATGTTTATCATTATTATTTGCTTTGATGCTTTGTTAATGCTTATGCTAAAATGAAAATAACAATAAACAGTTAAACAACAGTTAATATCAATAAAAAATTATGTTTTCTTTATTTTTTTGCTTTTTGCATTAAGTTGACGCACCGCTTGATTTTCAGCTCGTTTGTAGCAATTATCAAATATTGACATGGCTTCATTTACTAAGCGTTTTGGAATGCGGACAGATTTGATTTCTTTGTCTTTCGATGCCCAAAAAGCAGTTAACATATTTCTTGTTTGTATGTTCATTTGAAACATAACGTTAAAATTATCGATATCCCATTTTTTTTCTGTGTTAGTTTTTTTTGGTAAAGGGACAATTGTTTTAGTTTCCTTTTCTTCGTCTTCATCCGTAAGTGTCTGCGAGTCTACAGGGAGTGTTACATCTGCTTCATTTAATCCTGGAAATATTATCAGAAACGAAATTAGAATTTTTCAATTTTTTATAGAAAATAAATTTTAAAAAAATACCCCAAAGATTAGCGATTCTCTTTCTTTCTTGGTCAACCATTGCTTGTGCCATTTTTTGATGTGATGTCTTCAAATTGTAAATATATACTGAGTGATAAATGAGAAAAAATATTTTGTTTTTATACCTAATACTCATCTTGTTCCTGTGAAACGATAGATGCATTGCGTGAAGCGTCGCTAAATTCATCCTCCAAATTAATTGCTTCATATCCACGTAATCCATCAGTTCCAGTTGAACCCCCTGGTGTTTGACTCAGTGAAGTAGAGAAAGAGATATTTGAGGGATCATTGTATACTTGCAAATAATACTCCTTTGCAGGGGAAGTAAATGTATAGGGACTGATATGTAGATCATTGCAAACAGATAAAAATTGATTAAGTGCATAGGGAGTATACACTTTTTTATTGCTTCTTAAACAATATGTAAGTAGGTCAAGTATGCTTGACTTTCTATCGTATGGTGCATTTTTAAACGAAATGTGTCCTTGACTATTCCATTTAATGTGATGTGGAAAGTTTTTAAAGTATGTTAACAGCATAACAGCATTTGTTTTTGATACTTCTCCTGGCCATGAATCTAAAAATCCTAAATCTCTCGATCGAACTTTGTAATGTCCACTAAGTTGCGTCGCAATAGTTGTTACGTCCCGTGGTTTTGTTTGTTCATTTGCTGTTGAATCTGATTCTTCATTTGCCTCTGCTAAAAAACGTTCTTGTTTAATTTCAACTGGTTGTACTTTCTTTTTCTTCTCTTTCTAAGAGTCGTTTTTTATTTTCTTGGAATTGTTCACGTATTATTCTTCCATACATGTCCATTTTTACGTCTGCGGGTATGCTGTTGTCCTTCAGTAACATCATTCTTTGTTTGTCATTTTTATATTCAGGGTCAGCAAAAGTGGAATCCTTACCAATAATATATCTTTGATATTCTTCTTCAGATATTAATCTCATTTGTTTTGCCATGATTGAAGATACTATAGATATTTTGCTAATACACCAGACACAATTGCTGATATCACAGGTGCAATTAATGCTGGTAAAAAACCACCTTTTTGTGAGAGCAAATGTTTTTTCATTTTAAAAGATATCGTTTTATTTGCAATTCTACGAATGTGCTTCTTGAACTTTTTTAACTTAAACAGTGAAGATTTTTTATAGTTTAGGTTTCCTTTTATGGTATTCAGTGCTATCTCGGTTAAACAATGAATGTTATCTTTTGTTGCAGCTTCTATTAACTGTGTACGTTTCTGTTGGCTACTTTTCGCAAGTGCCTTTAAAAACTTAATATTTCGAACTATACACTTACTCATTTTTCAATTGGAAGAAATACAACTGGGTGTTTATCGAATATTTTGGTGACGACCCGTAAGACATCCTCACTGAGTGGATGGAGATCGATCAATAAATAACTCCACCGCTTTTTACAGGCTATATTAAGAGCTGCACTTAGGTATCGAGGAGTATGAGGGAAAAGTTGTAATCCTAGATATTTCACTTGTGATTGTAATGCAAAAGATTTCATTATTATATAATAATGCATGTTCAATCTTATGTCCTTCGAAAATTTTCCGGTAGGGAACAAATTTTGGACTAATGATATAACTGTCACATTGTTATGATGACTAAGTTTTGTATACATATCTTGTACTCGACTATTTTGCATAAGTTCTCTCATCTGGTCATCAATCACAACAATCGCATCACGTATACCTTCAAAATCATAATCTACTCCTTTTATCACACTAACAGTGTCAAAAATACTTATTTTCTTTAGTTCATCATATATATTTTGATATTGTGAGTATAATACAACAAGATGTTTAGGTACAGGGTTAAAAATCAATCTAGCATTTTTTAACAACTTATGCATAAACCATGTTTTACCACTACCTGTACTACCTATAATGGATAGCGTAGACGGAGTATGGATACAAAAACTTTGTTCAACTTCTATTTCTATAAAGAAGTTTTGGTCTAAAATGTAAAGTTAAACTTAATGATCCTCTATCAAACTCAACTTCATCCCCAAAATCGTTGCAAAGTTTGATGTATATGCTTTCTATCTTCCCCTTTTTCAGATTAACATAACTTCTGATTGGATTCAAAGTTACCACTTCACGTTCTTCTCCTTTAATTGGAAAACTGAATAGTAAAGGTGCGTACGTTTCTCCAACAAGTTGAGGTTGGATTATATCTGTATACACAAAAACTCTTGATGTTTCAAAGTATAAATCAGGTGGAGTAGTCGCGATAATTTTTAATTCAGGTGTAAGTACTTGTCTATCGAACAATAAACTATTAAATCCTAATATGTTTGATAACTTTTTGCTTAACCCAACTTTTAATATTTTTTCTGACTTTAAGTCTAACATTACACGGTTTCTTTGTTTGTTAAAACTAAGAAGTGTATAATCAGATAAAACACTTTTATTGAATTCACTTTGGATTTCTTTTATTATTTGATTGACATCACCATAATGATTTTGTTTGAGTTCAATATTTTGATATCCAAGTCGATCGTCATCTGTGTTTCTTACAGTATTTTCGTTTGGAATAGGAATATCATAAAAAATGGTAAATACTTTTTCTTCTTTTGACGTAAATTACACTATTGAATTAATGTACGATATTTCAGTTAAAGCTACTTCAAAATCTTCAGAATTAAAACTCAATTCAATTCAGGTAGCTTAGTTCTGTATGAAGAATGGGTGTTTTTGGGGTAATATGGGGAAACCACTGATGAAGGTAAATGATAATAAAATGCCATGTTCATTCAATGAAAACAAAATATAGACTGATGATTTACATACAAAAGTATTTATTTATATAGTAACTTTACTTAACTCCTCCGCATAAAACGAACCTAAAACCAATTCTTTTCCATCTGTTATTTTATACATTAAAGGAACAGTGTGTAATATCTCCTGAATAAATTTTATTTGAAAAAGAAGAAACATAACCTTTTTCAAACACATTTTTGTTAATTACAATGCGCACATAATCTCCACGTTGAGGTTTAGATTTTTTTGGTTTATTAGAAAATGCTTTGCCAAAAGAATTGAACCACACTTCATGCTGATTATCAGAATTTACGTCAGAAGGTGCCATTTTAATTGTACGGTGGTAAGTGTTATTATATGCGTTTACAATATCATCAAGAACATTTATATATGTCAATGAGTCATATATTTTGAAATTTTACGCATTAATGTTTGATTAAATCTTTCAATAACAGCAGCTTTTTTGTCTGACCATGTTGAAAACAACTTAGCGTTTCTTTCTTTCAAAACATCATTAACATAACGATTTTTAAATTCAAGACCGTCGTCACTTTGAATTTGAGTACAAGGCATAGTTTTAAGTATTGATATTAATGCTTTAGATACTTCAAGTCCTGTTTTCTTCTTTTTTGCTACTACCTTTGCTTTACGCGATAATACATCAATAAAAGTTAGCAAATAGGAAAAGCCTTTGTTTTGTTTACTAAATCTATTTAGCACTATAAGATCCATTTGACATCTGTTTCCAATGCAAGGACTTGTCATTTGACGACGTTGAAACTTATATAGCACTCGTTTATGTTTATTGTATGACTCTTGACCCTGTAAGAATTTCATTACATCTTTTTTCGTATAACCTAATTTTTTAACTTTAGTATACAGATTATTTAACGAAGACAATCAAGTGGGATCTTTGATGTTGTTGTATATTTCCTCCAATGTGTTTTGCTGAAATAGAATTTAAATTTTTTTACATTTTTTATTTTTCTGTATGCATACAGAAGAATAGTCACGATTTTGCATTTTGCATGCACGTATACATTTCATTTTACAGTCGTAAAACCTAGGGAATTTTACTGAATAAAACATTTGTTTGACTTTTTTTTCGTTAGCTTTAAAGTTTTTGTTGCTAAAATCAGACATTATATCATTTAAGGATCTTCCTTTATTTCTTTCGACCAAAAAATACACAGACATATATCCACACATCATAGAATTATTTGATTGAATTTGATATGGAATAATTTTTGCAGTACATTTTAGTTTTTTAATAAAATTAGTTACATTTGTTCCATACAAAACTAAAGGGAGACTAAAAGTATCAAAAACTTCAACAGTGGATGACTTTTTTTCTTTATAAATAGCTATCCAGTGCATCCCTGGAAGTGTATGTTTTTCATTATTAAAAATAATATTAAAATGTGTAGACTTAATATATTTTAGTTGATCAATAGCACAAACATAACTTTCTGTGTTTTTTAAAAAACGTTTAAGTAAATATCTAAGCTGTAAAGTGCTTAAAGCAGTAAATCGCTTCATTGTATAGATATATTCCTGTTTTTGTTAATTTCTAAAATCTTCATATGTTCAGAGTAAACAATTAATGTTACAGCATCTGCAAGAGCTGTCGTGAACTTAAGTTCTATTTTCACACTTCCTGATTTTTCTAAGTGTAGCCTTGAGTCTGTTAAATCAACTGGATTGATGTCAAACCCAAACATGGTGAATCCCTGAGCATAGCTAGAATGTTTAAACATTAAACCTTTATTACTGTTGATTTTTGACACACATTTATTTAGAAGATAATACGCAGCTATGGTTTTATTGTTATTGAAATCAACCATAATCGGTCTTGTTGGAATATTCATGTTATTCACCAATAGATTTACTGAAGATAAATTTGCATGTACGAATTTGAAAGGGTTTGAATTATAATCTCCTGCAAAACTTGCATTTGTAACTAACCCTAAAATTACTCTAGAAGGAATGCTACCTAAGAAGACATTATCTTCTAGAAATGATTGATTTCCTTTAGGAATGGTAAAAAAAGAAATTCTGTTTTCAATCATTGGATATTTAGCTGGATTTCCCATTTCCAAAAGTTTTTGATGTGATAAAGTAATGCTTGGATACAAAATGTGTCTACGTATGACGAATGATGCTTCTAACATTTTTATCTTTCCAATTTCTGGGCTTGCTGCTGTTGCTTTCGGAGCTAAAATGCAGAATTCGTCTTTTGCTCGTGTTAAAATAATTGAAAGTTTCATCTCATTTAATATATATCGTGACTGTTCTGCCAAGTCAAAATAAAGTTTGCCACATAATTCTACTTCCTTAGATGATTTCACCAAGTTTTTTCTTGCAAGATAGCCTAGGTTAGAATCTGCTAATTTGAAGTTATCAGTATCTAAAGAAAACATAGAACATTCTAAGTCTGACTTATTTCCATCTACATACTCATTCAGTAGTTTTAAGTAAGCTTTGTACGGATAACATCCATTACAATTTGATTCTTACTGATCATTAAGATATATTTCTACATCAGAAAACATGCTATGTAATAATGCATTTGATACACTAAGATCATCAGTAGAAGCAAGATCTGTACCATCAGGTTTTACAATCTTAAATTTTACCCAAAGAAAACTATCATATACATCAAAATAATGATTTGGTCTTCCAGAGCATCGAAATTCTATTTTTGAATTACTATCTTGAATGTTAACAATAGGTGAGTATTCAGCATATATGCTTGTGTCCAATGTCGTGTCTGTAGTAGGTAGACTAAATAAATCAGCTTGAGAACATACGGATGGGCGGGAAGTTGAATGAACTAACGCCATTATGACAAGAAATCGAGTTTAGTAATCCGTCTTTTCTGTTTTGACTTTTTCGACTTTTTGTCCTTGGTTGAGTTTTTTCTTCTTTTCTTCTTAGTATTTGTTGTTTTCGACGGATGGTTTTTTTCTTTTTCAATGTATGGTTTTTTTTCTTCCCAACTTTGCTCTTTTTCTTTTTTCTAGATTTAGACTATTCATTAAAAATAATGAAATTTAGTGAATTTTTTAGTTTTTCAAATTAAATCAATTTAAGTATTTTTGTCAATTACCTTTATTTTCCCTGATCCCCTTTGTGAATTCTTTATTATTCCACTTGCTATGTTTTTACGAGCTTTTTTGAGTTGTTTTTTAGAGCAGTTTTCACGTTTGATGTTCCTGCAACCACGTCTGCTGCTGTACTAAGCAATGCACTCTTTGCATGTGGAAGTATATATCGCTGAATTAACGGTATAGCGTACTTAGAGATGATGCGAAAAATAGACCCCCATGATCCCCCTCTTTGATAAATTGAAGCATATATAGGAATATCCCCACCAATTTGTTTGTGTAGAGTATTAAAGTAATCGTTGTGATGAAAAACGTGTATTTGTTTCATTTTGAAGTTGTTACTTCATTGAAGAATGAAATAAGAATGAATGAAAAAGATGTGAACGTATATGTTTATATATCACTTTATTTTTTGAATACGTAAAATCATAAACGTTACATATGATATTACTATATCATATTATTAGTCTTTATTTTAATAGTTATTAGTTAATGTTTCTGAAATTAAGATTTTTTAAGCTAAAAATATTAAAAAATATTTTTATTGCATAATTCGATAATGACCGTAAGCATATGTATCTATACCATTATCGCAAATAAAACGCTTGCTGTCAAAACATGAAAGACTAGCTCTGCAAGATTCCATAGTGTATAAATTTTGATCAGATGTTTTGCTAAAGTTTGCTCGGATATATTTAGCTGTACTGTAATATTTTGTTTGATTTAATAAGCAGTCTTTAAATACATAATGCAAGAGATGTTTCTTTTTAACTGCAAATTTTGTGCCTTTTGCTGCAGATTTTTGTTTCTCTCCAACCTTTAAACTGTAACTTTTTGCGCAAAGAACAATTACCTCCTCTGGCACGGAGCCTTTTAACTCGTCAGTCCACTTCCCCATTTTCTTTCTATTAGTTTCTGATTGTAAGACTGAAATATTCTGATGTACATTTTTTGGAATATCACTAAAATCAAAATAATGCTTTTTATCCAGTAAATCTTTGTACAGGTCTTTACATCCTCTAATTTCTAAGCAAAGTGAGTCGGTATCTGTAAAAATTAGAGTAGTATCCCACTAGCGTTTTACTTTTTCATAGAAAAACTCCGCCATTAATTTTTTTGATATATCTAAAACTGTAAACCCTACATATATAGGACTATCCAGTGTAACTTTTTTCGGATTCATCGTGTAAGAAAATAAATTTTCAGTTATACGATTAAAAAATTTAAAAGTTGGCTGTTTAATTAATCTTCTTCCTTTTCGTTGATTATTTACTAGTTTCACCGCTACGCGGTTACGTTTATTTATTATAGTTCTACCAAAAGTTGAATTATTTAATAGTTTAAAAAAATCCTTCTCGAATGCATTGCGTGCTGCCATGCGTTTTTTTGTGTTAAACAAAATAAAATCCCTAAGCCATGGCTTTTGGGTGAAAGTCAAGACCTTATGAATTTTAGTAAGCTTTAAACCTTTTTTTAAATAGTATTGAAGATTCTGATAATGTACTACATAATTTTTTCTTGGATAAAAATGCCCTATCAGTTTTGTTTGTTTTTCATTGTATTTTATCCCGCTTTTTAAAACAAGATCTTTTTGGTAAGGACTTAAATCTTTGAAGGGTACACTAAGCTTAGAAGGCGCGAGAGGATAGCAGTTATGGAAATCCATTAAATGTGTTGGATATTCCAAATCACATTCAATGGCACACCCAATAATACCTGTCCTAGTATACATATTTAAATCAAAATTTCTAATTTCTTTTTTATTTAACCATTTAAAATCTCCTGTTCCGAGGTGTTCAACCATACAATGTCCGTACAATTGGTTATAATCCGCATATAGTATATATTTTTGCCCAACATCCTGGGCTGATTTATTAGGATTAATATAAAAATTATCTGCTTGACTCCAACGTTTGGATATAACTGACAGTCCTCCTCTTATGCCTTTTTCGAACCATGCATATTGTTCTTCGTCTAGGTAATCTAACTCTACTTTACTAAACTTAAGACTGCAATCGAAGCTAAAACCTGGTAGAGAAAAATAACAACAACAGTCTAGTCCATAGTAATCCAAACACATTTTTCTGAAAGCTTCAAAGATGCAGCTTAATAGATAAACATCTGTTTCGAGATATAAAAACATATACTCAGATAAAGATTTCAATTTAAATTTTTTAAACAGCTTTTGTGCGTACTGATACTCTTCATCAGATATGTGTTCATCAGTTAGACTATTGAAAAACATATCTTTGCTTGGCAAACTTTTGTCGTTTAGTTTTTCTTTACTTGTTAAATAATCATAACAAAAAACACCTTTTCGTTTTAAGTATTTTGCTTTTTTCCCAAACTTTTCGTTTAATAAATAAAAGTTATTATCATTTTCTTTGATTGTGTTTACCAATGAGTCTAAGGAAGCAAGCAGAAAAGAACATGAATCCAACAAAACAACATCCTGGATTTTAACACTTATAAATTTTTCAGAATTTGAAGGAATGATTGTAATAGAATCTGCATAACTCTCCATGCCTTTCAGTAAAAGATTCAAATCGTAGTTTTTTAAGTTGTGTATAAATATTGGCAAAACAGGCTTCTGACGGAATTTTGTATTGCAGGTTTTATGTGTTGCTCCTCTATATTTTCCTGTCAAATGACAATGATCTCTATGTATAATATCATCAAGTAGTAGATCTTTCTCACATATCCAACATTTCGAGGCTTTTAAAAACTCTCTTTTTCTTCTGATGTTAACTTTAGTTGGGATTTTTCTTGAGTATAAATTAATTTAATTTTTTCACACTCTTCTTGTGTTACTTTAAAAAACTCTTCAACACAATTTTCCCCTATGTAATGATGTTCACTATATTTATCTCCATTCACATCTACAATTAAAAGTTTCCATGCAATTGGTTCGTGTTTTTGAATCGGAATACTATATGCATGTACATTTCCATCAGATTTTTCTATTTTTGATCGTTTACTAGGAATTGATTCATTACATGGAACAAGTAATGATTCAAAATCTGCATAACCTACGTATCCTACTTTCAACTTATTATTAAAATTTTTAAATTTAATTGTGGGTTTTTCCCACATAAAAGGTATAGGTACGGATGTTGATTGAGACACATTATTTTTACACATTTCTACATGTGCATGTAAACGTACTTCACTTGTAAAAAGTAGCAAACAATTAAAACATATAAATTTTTTATGAAAATTGTGCTTTCCAACTAATCTAGACATTGACTTAATACAAATAAAATGGCCATGTGCAGTGTCATTTCCTTCTAAATATATAATATTTGCAGTTTTAAATTGAGGTAAATAATTATGTTTAGAGACCCTATCAGGTAAAATATCAAATGTTTCATTTTTTCTTTCATTATAAGTGAAAACATTAACAGCTACATTGTTTAAAATTTCGAACTTATCAATTTCTTCATATGTAACTGGGTAGGATATTTCTGAAAAATTGTATTGTGGTTCAAACTTTTTATAAGAGCTACAATAGTCAGTGTGTTGTTTTACTTTATGTAAACTTGCAATTACACTGTACTTAAAACATTGATCTTTATTACACTTTAAGTTTGTAGTACTTCTAGACTTTTTCAACAAATCCGGCGTGGGAACAAAACAACCTCCTCTAACCGTAGGAAAATATCCAACTCCAATGTTTAGTCCTAAACACCTACTCAAAATAAAACCTGATCCGTTTCTTTCAAATAGTTGTAATTTTTGTAAAATGCTGTTCTCTGACTCTCTTATCTTCTCTGATATTTGAGAAGGATGTAAAATTATTTGTAAATTCCCATGTTCAAGAGTAGTAAATTTTTCAGTTATGTCATTTTTCCTTACAAATTCTACTCTTAAATGAGTTTGCAGTTTAATAGTTTTATACTTTTCTAAGCAAATAAGTAAAATCTTACGAAATGTTTTTCGAATGCTTTTAAAGTAATCTATTGGAAAAGTATAGTCAACGTCTGGATGTGAATAAATTCTATTATCACCTTTTAATCCTGTTTGTAAAACGAAAGGGGATACGTCTCGATCCTTCAATGTATATTGCCCTCGTCCAATTTGCTTATCCTTTTTTAAAGTTTTATGTTGTAAAAAATGCGACTCAACCTCCAATATGGTTCCTCTGAAGACACAGAGTCTGCACGTATGTAGGTTGGCTACATGTTTAACCAAAATCGCATTTGACTTAAAGACATCCTTGCAGTAATTACATTTGTGTAGTTTACTTTGTATCTATGCAAAGGAATTAACAAAACATTTTAATTAGTATATTTTTTAAATATTAAAAACAGAAAAAGTAAGAACTTCATATATTTAATTCGATGCATTTATTAATATTCTTTGATAATTTGTTTTAATTCTGCTTCATATTTCTAAGAAAAATTTTTTACAGATAAATTCAATCGTTTAAGATAAAGAATTGATAATTTCTTGATGTGAATCTGCACAAACATATAAAAGTGTTATTCTGATCAGTTTTCTGAACATAAAAAATAAAGAACACAATTAATACTTTCATTCTTCAGATCCTTCTTTTGTTTCAAGATACTCGTACAGTGCATCTATCATTGTTCCTATGTGATTTTTTTTTTGCTCAAGGTTTTCCTCTTCTTTCTCATTATATTTTCGATTCATAATTTTCGAAATACTATCTGTTAATGTTTTAGCTTTTTGGTATGATTGTAATTGCGAAATTATATATTGTATATTGTTTGATGTCGAAGGATTACGAAGGATAGTTTTGTCCTGCGTAATTAAAACAAAAAAAATCAATTATTTTCTTAGTTTTCATGCTGTTTATTATTATTATTATTATTAAAGATTAAAAGATTTCCGTATCGTAAGCCAAAAATTTCATTTAAATTTTTTTCTATTGAGGGGTAACATGTTTACGCAATAAATTTATTGCATCTGCAGTTCGATCGAGGTACTCTATTTATAATGTTATTCCTTTTCCTGGTATTTCTGCTTTTTTGTCAGTGAACTGTCGAATTGTGAAATAAAGTTGATCTTTGTAGTAACTTGACTTCACCCAGTTACCGTTTCCTGTAATTTAGAAAAAAGTGAATAATGTAAGTATGTAAATCACCATGTCACTAAATGAATAAAAATAGAATAATAGATACCATACCTAAATAACACTTGAAGTCCGGCATTGAAGCATAGTGGGTAGGTTTTGGAGAAAGATCAACGATGTAATCTTTTTGACTTACTTTTTTTCGTTTTGCATCCTTTGTTGCCACTGTACTTGTCTCTTCCTCTTCCTCAGAAGGTTCACTTGCAGCAGCAGCAGCAGAAACCGAATTAGAAGCTGTACCTCTAACTCGTCTTTTAGTTCCAGCACGTCGGAGATCCTTTGGTTTTAAGACCACTTGTTCTTCTTCTTCTTCCTCAGACTCTTCATCGGAGTTTCCATTTTTTTTCTTTGCAATCCGTTTTCCTTGCATGTTGTTTTTGCTCCAACTGGCACTAGTCTTCAATGGAGCCAATGGTTTTGTCACACGACGTTTCCCTTTTGCCAAAGAAACCGATTTAGAAGGTGCAGTAACACATTCCATCTCAGATTCCTCGCTTCCTGAAGTAAACACGTAATCTTGAGTTGCCATTCTAAAAATTAAATTTCAAGATAAGTTTTTCAAAGAAAATATTTTTAAAAAATTGGAATAAATTTACAAGATTTTTAATCAAAGTACAAAAAAATAAAATGTCTTTTATCTTTTCGGAAATCACTGCTTACTTTCTTGGTGGAAACCACTGAGGTTCAGCTTCACGTAGACTTTCACAATAAATGCAAAAAAAGGTTTCAGATTGAATAAGTAGAGAGATGAGTGCAAGCAAAGTAGAGAGATGAGTGCAAGCAAAGGAGTCAGAATTAACTGATGATTACAATAAAAAAAAATCTACGTATTTATACAAGATGCATGAAAAAACTTATTCTATGATTAAAACGATGAAAAAATTCAGGTACACAAATTTATTCAGAAAACCGAATTAAAAAAGTATAAATGTTGAAGGAAAGTAAATGATTCAAATAATTTTGACTGAAAACTGAGACTAATTGTACATTCACACTAGTAGTATTCACACATTTTAAACTAAATCCAATTTCATAAGCCGATAGTTGTAAACAAAAGAAATCCTTTTAAAATGTGATTAAAAGAAAAATCAATGATTTTCATTTATGTCACTATGATCTAAATTTAGGTCACCATCATCTTCGTCTTCACCACCACTTTCATCATCATCGTTGTCTGCTTGACTGCCTTCCTCGGTTTTGTTCATTTCTTGTTCCTTTTGTTCGCTACACTTTCCAATTTTTTCAATGTGATTCACTGAAGGACTCTCTACCCCCGTACTTCCAAACCCTCCTTCCCCACGAACCTGCTTCTTTACTGCAGATGCATAATTTAAATCCTTAAATAAATAAATAAAATCAAAATGTAAAAAATACGAAAAAACAAAATGTGTACAATCTATTGTTTAATTTAATTATCATTACCTCAATAAATCCTACTTCAATATCACCCGTAACAACCGGTACAAGTTGCGCAAATCGGTGCCCCCTTTCCATGGTAATGGATTGATTGCTTATGTTTGCCATTGCAGCAATTAGTGGTCCACGATAATCGTTATCTATCAAAAAATTGCATTATGCATGTAATAATATTTATTGCATTTTATGTTAATAATAATAATAATAATAATAATGAGATTCATTCATATACGTAAATACCTATCACGCCACCAAGCATTACCACTCCTTTCGCCGCAAAAGATGAACGTAAGAAAATAAACGATCCATATGTCGGAGGTAACTCTACACGTACATGAAGGTTTAATTTCACCATTCCGCCTGCTGCTATGGTGACAGTAGAAGGGCTGAATGAAAAATTGAAAAAATTAATAAATATTTAAAAAGTATTTCATGTATATTTATATGTATTTAACTCACCACGATAGATCGTAACCAATACTCCCTTCTGTTGCTTTAAATGGCATCACACCATTCTCTTCCATCGTGATTTTAATGCAGTCAAGTTGAGTAGACATTGCTAGTGTGTTGATAGCTGTAAGAAGTTAAACTGATGATTGATAGATTGAAGAATAAAAAAGGAGTGATGAAAGTTTAAAAAATATTCTATCTATTTATACTCATGATTTCATGTTGCACTCTATCATGATCTTTACTTCAAAAAAAGAATGTGCTAATCATTATGCTGCAATAAATGAATAGAAAAGACTATTGTATGAAAAACTGAAAAACCGAAGTGCCTACCGTCAAAACAGCCTACTGTCTAGACAGTAGTGAGGTTTGCAAAAAAAACAGATAAAGTTGATACATGAATTGAAAAATAGAAAGTAATTTTTTAAAAAACACCGGGTAGTGCCTACTGGTACTCCCTACTGACTGAACAATAGATAAAAACCATAAAAGAAATAGGTTAACAAAAACAGATAAAGTTTATATGAGAATTTTCAACAAAAAGTTTATTTTTGAAAAGAAAAAAATCCGGGTACTGCCTAATGGTACTGCCTACTGTCTAGACAGTAGGTAGTACCAGTATGAACTACTAAAAAAGATTAACAAACTGCTAAGTGATCCTGTTGTGAATCATAAACGAAATAATCTACCTATTTTCTAGTATAAAAGATGGAGACAAAATATGCTACTCTATCATAATATATACTACGTTTCCACTGAAACCATGAATCTTAAACTTTTGTTACCTCTTTTTGTCGCGTTGGCTTATGCTTTTGAGGAGCATAAAGAGCTGGAGAGCACTGTGCACTATAAGTGTCAACAGTGTGTTTCCAGAAAAAGTTTTTTCGCAATCACCCATTCATCCTTTTTGTCCGTTAAGTTTTTTGCGCGACACCACAATCGTTTATTCAATTGTGTAGAAAATTTCAGGAACACTACAGACTGGCTCTATTTGATTGGCTACAGGAACGAATGGGAATGCGCTGCTAATTGGCCACGCACTGCGTTGCAATATGAGGGTGAGCTGGAATAATAATAATAATAATATTAATTAGAAAATTAAATAATAAGATACATTATGGGCTAAAAATTGAGCAAATTATAATGGGAATTTTACTTTTGATTCATAGTTTCATTCGACCACTACATTGAAAAGATGGTGGAAGATCTTTACATTTTGGTTCGTGAATTCGATATGTGCAAAGAGAAAGTTTTATCAAAGAACAATGGAATGCTTACTGAATTGAATCGTCAGAGGAATGGAAATGCCATTATCGGGGACAATGAAGAGGACGAAGAAGAAGAAGAAAAGGTGGTTCTGCATCCATCATCTCCGGTGGTAAAACGGATTAACCCCCTCACTGGACAGACAGAATACAAAACTGTCACAGGTTTTTTTGATTGAAATCCATGAAAAAATGAACTGTTGAGTAGAAAACACAATATAAATATTTTAGAGCTTTTTCTGAGCTAAATATCATTAAATTTTGTGCCATGTAAATGTGCACCACATAGGTGTTTTAAAGATTTAAGAAAATAAAATCATAAGTGCATTCAAAAAGTATTTAATCTCTTAACTATAATTTTTCATACCTTTTGTTTTTCGGTTTTCAGCTGTCTTGTACATAACATCATAACTTGTTTAACAATGAACCAAAATCATACAAATGAGCATGTACTTATTGTAACTTACGATAAGCTAGAATTAGCAACGTGCATTTTGCCCCTATTGAAAATGAAAAAATGAAAACTGAATGTATGCATACAAGCACACCCCAAAGAATTCACAAGATGAAGATGATTCCTGTTATAAAGTGTTTTGATGACTGAGCATGTAACACAAATTGAAGCGAGTATGAGTTTGCAAAGAGAAATCTGAAAAATATTGAACTGTCAAGCCACAAATATCAACCTCCTTACCCGGAAAGTAGCAAGTACCAAAATAAAAACGGGTGAAGAATGTTAAAAAACCGGGTAAGGAGTGTCAAAAAATCGGGTAAGGAGTACCCAAAAATGAAAAATTTATGATTTTAATTTTGACTTTTTTAAAGCGATTAGACCAATTTTTAAATTTTTTAAATAAATATCATGAAAGGTGCATCGAGAAAAAAAATGACATGAAGCATAACAGTTTGTGTTTATATCCACCTAAAAAATTATGATGTGTATTTTTACTGTAGGTTAAATCAGAAAAATCAGTATGTATCTGCCAAAAAAATCGGGGTGCGACAACCAAAAAAACCGGGTTGAGAGGTATCGTTTTAGGATAAGGGTGAAGCTTATTTACAGTGCAGAACAGAAAAAGTGATACACTTTTTCATCTAGTACTATGAATACGCTTACCATCCTATCATGTATGCGTGAATGACCTAACAACAAAAATTAGCATACACTTATGAGAAAAGGAGACACAGTATGTTCAGTGAATAGGTAAACAAAGACAACCTACTGCTATTTCGATATGGTACAACACCATGTTTAGATCAATTATTTATGCATGCAAGTTTATAATCTGAAGCCAGAGTGTTCTAACAATCTGCTTTTTTTATGTCTCCAGATTCATGACAAGACAAAAAAAATCAGACAAACAATGTCTAATGTTTAAACTTTTATCCTTTTTAGAACAGGAGATCAGATCAGTTCTTTTTATCAGAGTTCATCCAACTGTACTTGTTCGCAATACTAACCAACTAACCGTCGATGAGATGCTCAATAAATTTAACCGTGATATGATAGTGCTCGATGAAAATAAATCACTGAGGAAAAATACAATAATTAACTTTTCACTTGAAAACTCCTCTGCTTTTATTCTCTGAAATCAATGTCTAAATTTTAAATGCTTAAATTCAATCAAACTCTACTTTAAACTTTAATTATCATTAATTATCTCCTCTTTCAAGGATCAAACAATTAATTGAAACTGGCAAAAAACACTAAGTCTTCAAGATTAATTCCTTAGCGAAAAAACCCATCACTCTCTAAAAAGATCTTTCTTCTCTCTCTTCTTGTTCACCAACTACTCGAATGAGCTCGTCTCTTCTTCTTCTCGCTGCCTTCTGCTATCTCACCATCCCTCATGGTCTTGTTCCTAAGAGCAAAACCAGAAGCATGCACACTATTTAAAATATCCCTGTCTTCATCTTGTTGTCTCACAAAACCCCATGCCACAGTAAGAGTTTTCCGTTCATCCTCCCCCAAATGAAATGACGGGAGTCAATTTCATTTTCTAAAATCACTGAAGTTTCAAAACTCTTCCCATATCTCGTTACTCTCTCCCCCGCTTTTGCTTTGGGATCCATCTGATCGGCTTCCAGTGCCTAATGTCTTTGTACTGCACGTAATCATATTCCCTCTTGGGTCTTTACTTTAGCGTTTCTGGAAACACCTGTTCATGGAATAAGTTCCAGAATTCGTCTCAAAGGCCCATGGCTGCGTTTTTATTGTCAGATCCAACAATAACCGATTCTCCCACTTTTAGTGGTCTCGTTAATTTCTTAGGGCTTCTATGAATCAATTAGGCCAAGTATTCTTTTACTTCTTCACTAACAACTTTCAATGAGTCTCTAATTCCCAATAAATCCAGTTCCCATATATTTGCCATTTGTCTGTCACTAATATTTACACTCATTCTATGATACTCTGAAGGCGTCCCTTCATCTGACCTCCCCAATTATAGTCCAGCCAAATATTGTTTTCTAAAGCTGTCAATCATTCATCTAATTGCACTTTCTTTCCGGTCAGAAACCGTCCATTAAGGTCTGCGCCTATCAATAGTTCTATCTCATCGCTATACCATTTAATCGATCGATTTGCTTTATTGAGGTACATATTTTATCCTCATCTCTCACATTTACAACTGTGTGATCACTGGTTGCTGTTCCCAATATTTCTAAGTTATAAATATTATGAGGTTTAATTATAGTTCTTACCCCATCCCATAGCTCACGAATTATACTTCCTTGGAATGAGGAATCAATTTCCAACGGTTAGCCGTTTCCATTAAAATATAACTTCGAGTACACCCCGAATCATGGAAAACTCTTACTGTACTCACCCTTCCAAAATTTCTTATTTTCTTTTACACTTAATACTGTAAACAGACATCATCAATACTAACCTGATTATTCAATTGAGTTGAAGCTTTCGGAAGCTCCCCCAATTTCATCTTCTTGGCAGGCGGAATGTCATTCCCCTTCGTCATGGCAATATTGCGACACAACACTGTAAGGTGTTGCTTTCCACAATTCTCACATTTGATCTTATTCTTGTTGCGACAATCGCTCGCTCGGTGTGGCAGAGTACAAATGAAGCACAATCCTTTCGACTTCATGATGGCCATCTTCTCCTCAAAAGTCATGGTTTTGGCTTTGAAGCAATCCTTACTAAAATGATTGGGCCTTCCACAGAAGACGCACGACTTCCCATCAGCATTGTGGAATCCCATGGAAACGATTGGCTGTTTCCTCTTCAGTGATTGCTCTCCTAATTTTCGAACACTGTCTGTGCCATTATCAGTTGGAGTACCAGCGCCTTTGATATTCTTGGTGAACGATTTGGTCAGCTCCTTCCGTTGTTTGATCTCCACTTCTTTGCCCATGAAAGTGAGCAACTTCTTCAATTGATTTGCCCCGTCACCATCGTTCGAGGATTCTTTGCTGCGCTGCCAATTGTACAGCACATCCTCCGGTAGAGCCGATTCCACAAGTGGGAAAAGCCAAGTAGCAGGATCGGCCTTGGAAAGGTTGAGCGTCTCCAGAGCTCTAATGTACGAGTCCACTTTAACATGCAAAGTGCTGAAAGGAAGCTTGTCCTTCACACTCACGTTAGATATTATCAGCGATAATAACTCCCTGACATACACCTGCAGAAGCAAGTTCTCATTTCCGCCGTTTAAGGGCTCCCTTGGCTTCATCGTAATTCTCGTCGCTCCTAGGATAAGCAGCTACAATCTCGTACGGTTCGGTACCCTTTTCCAAGGATTGCAACAGGTAATAGAATTTATCACTCTTTGCCAGATCCTTGTCCTCGTCTATGTTTCGGAATTGAGACCAAAACCGAAGCCAGTCAACTAACTCTCCGGAGAACTTGTCCAGCTCCACCTTCGGCAGCCTCACTTTCCGTTGTTGTTTATTCTGACCGACTTAGAGTTGAGACTGGGACGGTGCTGGGGCGGTGAACTGATCTACACGACTCCTCAATTTCTCAGCCTTCTCTCGAAACTCACTGATGTCAGCATACTCCACGTCCTCCTCCTCCTCTGTGAGTCCCCTCCTTGCAATCTCCAGCAGAATGGCATCATTCTTCGCTTGCAAGTCATCATACACATGGATGAGTTCCCGAAATCTTGAAGTGATTCGGTCTAAGTCTGGCTTATCCATATCCATCAAACGATAGAGATCGTTTTCGAGCTTAACAAAGCGTCGTCTAACTGGCAGCCTCACTTTTCTTAAATCCTCCAGATTAACCTCCAAATTAAAACTGGAGTCCTTGTCCATCGTCCTCTCTAAAGGATCAACGTCAGAACCACCCATTATCCTCAGTTATCCTCAAAAAATCGCACTATCGATCACGTCGGGGTCACAAAATGTTCGCAATACTAACCAACTAACCGTCGATGAGATGCTCAATAAATTTAACCGTGATATGATAGTGCTCGATGAAAATAAATCACTGAGGAAAAATACAATAATTAACTTTTCACTTGAAAACTCCTCTGCTTTTATTCTCTGAAATCAATGTCTAAATTTTAAATGCTTAAATTCAATCAAACTCTACTTTAAACTTTAATTATCATTAATTATCTCCTCTTTCAAGGATCAAACAATTAATTGAAACTGGCAAAAAACACTAAGTCTTCAAGATTAATTCCTTAGCGAAAAAACCCATCACTCTCTAAAAAGATCTTTCTTCTCTCTCTTCTTGTTCACCAACTACTCGAATGAGCTCGTCTCTTCTTCTTCTCGCTGCCTTCTGCTATCTCACCATCCCTCATGGTCTTGTTCCTAAGAGCAAAACCAGAAGCATGCACACTATTTAAAATATCCCTGTCTTCATCTTGTTGTCTCACAAAACCCCATGCCACAGTAAGAGTTTTCCGTTCAGTACTTTTGCTTAAATATGTGAGTCTATCTTATTATTATTCACAGTCTGTAACCGGATCATCATCACCAACCACGAAGCCAAAAAATCATCTTACACAAAAAAGCAGAAAAGTAAGTTGCAATAGTACTTTTATATATTTGTGGGTTTTTAATGCATACTTGTTTTGATTGCAGGAAAAAACGTGAAATGTCAGCACTTGTCAGCACGAAGGAACAATGCTCCACTTCCGGTAATATAATCAATATTACGCGAGAGTCAACTAAGAGGTCCATCGTAGACTGTGTTGATTCTCAGGTTGTGACAAGGAGTATGTCACAACACAAAGAAGAAACGATGATGATGGTGAAAAAAAATCTCAAAAAAATTGAAAATCGAAAAAAAGGACGTATGGTTACATTTTATTGTAATAAAAAAAAATATTTTATCAAGAATTTGTGTTGTGGAAACAACACATTTTATACATTGGAGAAACGCCTAGAAATCCTCGTGTAGTTGGTGCGTGTCGCCTGTGTAAACGGGAGTTCTGCTCACGGGCAGAATTTAGTTTACACGTGTGCTCTAAATTAAAATGCACACGGTGTGATCGTCAATGTGTTAGACGGCGAGAATTGCGTAATCATGTTTGTGCATAAGAAATATATGTAGAACCAATAAAAGTATTTATTGATCAAAAAATATATCCTGCATCTTTGTTCTTATATTTTCATCATGTTGTGTACATTAACTGCATAATTAACAATATCTGTGCCTATATTATTTTTATTATCAACACTCACAAACTACATAAATAAATAAAAAGTAGTC
>JAQIXX010002193.1:0-26273 GCA_034700605.1 Willowsia nigromaculata
AGTTATAATCAGTGGGAATGTGTTGTTCTTCAACCACTGCTCTCTCAAAGGGTTGAACCAAGTCCCCATTTGAAATAACACGACCTTATCGTATTTATACAAATTCGAAGACTTCAGATAAGTAAAAATTTCCTGGCATCTCTTCAACCGTTCTAATGGTGAGTTTATTTCTGTAGGCAATATCATTGTCGCGCTGTAACTGTACGTAAAAATATGGGTTACATATTAGCAGTTAGTAAACACAAGTTTCATGACACAGTTAGAATAGAAATAATTACATTTAATTTTTATTCCAAGAATACCTGTGATTTATCAATGTATCCGGGTGGCCAGGTTTTGGTAGCACCCATTGACACGGAACTCCTTTTCTAGTCAATTTCTCATCACTCTTTGCAACTCCGCCAGCCACAGCAGCCATTATAACCGCTGAGGTCGTCACATTATTCCTCTTGGCAATCATTTTAATATGATTCATGGAAATGGGTTTGGTAATTGCAACATTAAGTAGACTCTCGTCCTCCCTCTTATGTTTGAGGGGACAATGCTCTCCCTTAAGACCAATGTAATGCAAGTAAACTTGACAATACACAAAGTAAAATGGCATCAGGGCATAATACAGAATTTTATCTAGTAAAGCAATATCTTTGTATTGAGCATTTGGCAAAGCCAGTTCCTTCTCCCCCAAGTTTTCCACAAGGACCTTTAAAACTGACTTGGTATCCCCCAACGTGTGATGGGATCGATAGATGAGAAGAGTTTTGCTGGCGTTATTCTTGTAGTTGTTTATTAGGATTATATCCCAAGGACTCTTTCTCTTTACGTAGAGCTTGTTTGTCGTTTCCGTATGAATCTTGGAAATATTGTTAAATTTCTCACTGTATGGTAGTTCTGTTATATGATTGTTGATGTTGAAGGCTGGATCGTCCTTCCAAAATTTGTAACCGGCAAGATCTGTTTGATACTGTTTATACTCTGGGTACCGCAGCTCATCTTCGCCCTTTTTGTTTTGTATCGTTGCTTCAAGGACATTTCGAGTAAAGAGTTGCCTAAGCTCGTTCAATTTTAAGGGGGCATCTAAGATTAGAGTGAAAATTAGCGAGTTCTTAGGGGGTTCCTCACAGTATTTTTCCTCTAGAGTGCTGTCACAATGATCCAATATTTTTCCAAAGCTGGGTTTACATTTAGTGACAAAGTGAACGAGAATCCAACGTAAGGTGAAGACAGGAATCCAGATTATGGTAAAAATTAGAGACTTTGCTGCTGTTATTGCAAAAAGCACCAAGGGATTATCCCTTTCTTTCGGTTTGGAATGCATTGTGAGTGAATAATATACCGACGAAAGTTAATAAAACAATTATTAACTATGTCATCAAGAACAGTGAAATTGTCACACATAAATGTCAAAAATTTGGCTGGCCCAATGACAGGTTGAGTTTACTTTATTATCTGACATGAGCCCAAAACGAGGTACATAATATGAAAGCATGAAAGCTGCACGAATATCGGTCCATTCATTTGAACCTATCCATCTAATATTTATTGGTAATGGCTTGTCATGTGAATTACTTGATTTGTTCAATGCTCCCGTATTATTTGCTTGTACTCTGCATGTCATGTTCATGTTGCATCAAATTATATCTTGACAGAAGATATACAGAACCAGAAAGTATTATAATGTTCATATTGAACTCGAGTTTTGAAATGTTGAGTTTTTAAAGAGTAATTTGTAACGAGAGATCCAACATCCAGCCAACTGCATATATCTATGATTCTTCTGAAAATGAGTCTTTCGTATGTGTGATAGGATGGTTACCATAAATTATAGTCATTCCGGTAAATACTTGCGTGTATTAGCATTAAGTATTTATTATCAATATGCATGAGATTTTAGTAATGTGGAAATAGTATATGATACTAACAAACTAAATAAAAGTTTCATATTCCAGTCGATGATGACCTTGGTTCCAAATTATGCAGCGATAAAGATGTACGAGACGAGAATGTTTGCGATTACACTATCATATAAAAGCAATGAAACACGACGAAGATCGCAATATTTGAATTGAATCTTAACTTTCTAGTACATTTGTCATTCAGCCTTTCCTGTTGCTACCAATATTTTGCAAAGACCCCAATTAACAAAATGCATGTAATTAAAGACATTTTTGAGACGAAAACGAAGCAGTTTAGGATCAGTCACTACCTCTACCGGCTTACAACTACGAAAAAACATTTTCATTAACTTGTTGTCTTTCCTATTCCCAAAGTCGAAATGCTTCCAAGAGAGTAAAAACCTGTTGTACGTTACAAAATACTGACCCAAAAGCCATAGACACATTGCCCAGCCAAAGTAGCCGGAAAACGTTGCAAGGAAAATTATAGCTTTGATTTCCCATGATAATGTATATCTGATCAAACAGAGTAATCCAATCACAACGAAATAAGCCATGACGAAGTTCGCTGGGAGGAGTCGCCCTTCAAAAAGACGACTGTAACGAACTTGACAAATATGAGCAGCTCGAAGGAAATTGGCAATACGACCTTGTCGATTTCGAGGCCATTCCAAACTCTCCTTATAATGTTTATTTGCTTTGTGAGTGTCTCCCGTGTTCTGAACTGAGTCTGCATGAGGTTCCAAAGCATTAAAATTTGGATTACATTTTGATCTAAAATGTAGTAAACAAAAAATCATTCTATAATAAATTTATAATACCCCAAATGCTTTCCTTCTAGAATATTAAATATTTAGCTAAAGTACCTAAAATCGGTGAAAATTGTTGAATAAAAGAAGATTGGAATAAAAGTGCAAATAGATTGTAGAGAAAGCTCGCCAATGATATTAGCCACCATTAAGAAATGAAATAGTCCAAGCAAAACAAAATACAAAACCTTTAAAAATACCCCGAGAGTTTCAAGATATTTAACAACTACCACAGATGTCAAGTATACTCTACTGGTAGGCTCCCGATAGTAATGAACCATTGACAAAATAGGAATAGTGATTATATTAGACATCAATGTTTTAAGAAGGAGTTCCAAAAGTAATTCACGTCTACTGCTATATTTGTCATCCTTCCTTTTCGCGACAGTGTATGTGTCTGCATAATTTAAACATTTTCATTACATTTAAACAGACATCTTATATGGGTATATTTGCTTGAATTGCATTAACATACCCACAATTTCCACGAAATATGATAGAAAGCCATTGTATGTGGCCACATACATATGTCTTTTTCGGAAAAAATTGAACTTGTCAGACAACGAAAGAAAAAAACTCAACAAATACAAAGCATGATACGCATAATCCGAGGTGAAATCCAAGCTCCAGCTTCCATCGAAATACGTATAAAATCCATGAACTAGAAAACAAAAGTAAGCTAAAATGAAGCAAGAGCACCTTCTCCAACGAGTGTAAACCAATTCGTCGTGAATAAGTCGCGATGATTTTGCATCCCAAAGGAATGGAGAAGCAAGCAGGAACTTGCACTGGTAGTTGATGGTGAAAGCAATCAGAGGAAAGATTCTCTGTATTCTCATTGTACCAAGTGTTGAGCAAAGTCCAATTCCAAAGTGAATTTCAATGATAAGCTACTTGGCATATTGTAGTCTTTTTAGAGTTTAGTTAGTTATATTCCTATAATAGTCTTTTTAGCAATTAGCTGCGAGGAAAACAACTTGCATTTGTTCATTTTCTTGTGCATGCTTTCTCGTGTCTAATATTATAGGAACAGCAACAACAAATAAACACAAGGACATGTTTTCAGGGGAAAATCAATTTAAATTACAGCCATGGACTGGAACAAATTGCAGTTTTCAATTTACATCATTACATTACTTCATTAATCACATGTTAGTCTTACAAGAGAGATACCACCCGGAAGTTCATTAACTGTTACCCATTCTAAATGTATGATGCTAAAATAGCTTTTGAACGTTTAAAAGTCAGGTAGGTGAGCATGAGCTTGTGTTCAAAAGGGTCAAACGCTGTATAACCTTACTTGACTACATAAAACTAGACAAACAACGCATGCAACCAATTATTAATGTCTGACAGTTGCCAGTAATTTAGATTATTTTGACTATTCGTAGCCGCATATATTGTTTACACTTTTTTACAATTCGTAAATACAGTCACTGATAAAATGAAGCCCAATTGTACGTAATATCCGTATACTCAAACAATCAATTTATAAAAGTCTGTTAACCTTAACCAGTCATCTTAATAGATTGGATAAACATAAGAACCTATGACCTAACAATTCTCTTCCAGTGTTTATGATTAAAAATATTCGGACTCAATAAAAGCATTTGATATTGTTACACCATCATTATATTCTTTAAAATGTATATTTTATTAGCACCAGCAACAGTCTTTTTATAGAAACAAGTTGACAAAAATTCATGAAAGCACAGCACATTTTAAGAGGTTAAAATGTAATAGAAACTGAGAACACCATTAGAACTAGAGGAGATGACTAGATTAAAAATAAGACTTGTACATGCTCAGCATATAGCAAGATATGTCTACTGAAGATGACATAAAGACATTAGTAAAAGTTAAGAGTAGAGTAAATGAGATTATAGAAGGAAAATAAATAGTTTGTTAAGCAACTAGGTACTTCAGGTAGGAAATATGATATTTTGAAGTATATATCGGAGGGGTAAAAGTTGTAGGGAAAGGAGTAGAAGGAATGAACAACAGGTTAAAAACGCATTACGTAGAACACGCTTACGGAAACAACAAGGTATAGTAGAAAAGGAAAATGAGGAGATTACAGCAGCTTCAAAGGTGATGTTGCCCTTTGATTCCAAAGGCTTAGCCGTGATGATGACCGGGGTGAAGGTTCGGGCTACGGTGCACTTGAGCGCGGAATCCTTTGCCTGTTGAGGAGCAATTGGAAAACACACGATATTACTTTGGTTCGATAACTTGAAATAAAAGTTTTTGAGTAAAAATACTTGTATTAAATATTAAATTATTTTAATTACTATACCATCAGCGATGTAGTTTACAGTACGCCAGCTGCCATCAGGCTCCTGTAGGCTGTAGTGGCCCTTGACAGTATCCCCATCCCTGGAAATAGAATGAAGGGATTAGAGAATCAACTTGACATTGCATTGGCTGAAAACTTAAAAACACTAAATTTGGTTAATTACCTCCACTCGGCGGCCGTTTTCTTGTCCCACGTTTTGCCGTCTTTGACGCCATATCTATAGCAGACAAATCAAGTATAAGTTGCATATAGCATGCTTCGTTTACACTTTCTCAAATTTACCTTTCGTTTAGTTATGAGAAGCAACTTACCCATATTTGTACTTTGGATGGGAGTAGTAATCGTGGTGTTGGCCTTTGTGCCCATCAGCTATGATACCATATCCGGAATGCCCTCCAGGGGCTGCCCATGTCCAGGCAATTCCCAACACAATCAATGTCTATGCATAAAAAGTAAAACTGATTAATTTCTGCCTCTTTTGAAAGTGGCACACACCTAACAAGTAGGTCGATAATTTTGGATGTGATAAACAAACTCAATCATTTTCAGCAACTCACCGGAATAACCCAAAGCTTTCCGTACATAATTGCAAACGACTTCCCTGAAACTAAAAGTTTCCTTGAGATAACACTGAAACTGTTTGAAATACAATGCGTAACACCACTTTTTTTTTACTTTTGCTTATCAACAGGGAAAGGTTTAAGTATGAACCCTTTTTGCTTAATATTTCCGGATATGCTTGTTCGTTGATGTAATTCTGCTGCTGAGGCAGGCCAAGGAAGGAATGATACCATTTTGACAAGTTTCCGTTTCTTTTATACAAGAAACTTCATCATGAGGCTTGAACCTTTTATCATAACTAAAATGTAAAGTTTTAAATCTTGACGTATTCACATCACTGGGTTCCTTTGTGCACATAACCGGAAAGAACAAGTTCTTTCGTTACGAGATGGTATTCGCACTATGTCTATGGTAAATAATATATGATGCATCAAAATCACTAAAATAGTAAGTTTAAGTTAAAACCACACTTAAATTATGAAGGATTAGACAGTAGATCGGATGTCAATTACAATACGACACATAAAAATGTGTAATTATAGTAAAATGTTTGCTGCATTATTGTGCACCCTTTTACATTGAGCGTTTCATTTATCACAAGTAGCCATCCATCTTGATCAAGTATTTTTGAATCGCTAAATTATACTCTTAAATAATATATGAGCGACTGCACAACTGCCACCAACAGCGCATGAAACTATAATACAACGCTTGGCCAAGTTATCTAGAACTTGAAATAATGCTTAGGTATATGCTATTCAAGTTCAGAAACGTGCTGTGCTTGTTGAAGTCTTGTTATCTAGGCACAACTTGTCTTGTAATTGCTCGAAAATGCACATAATACATACATTATGCATTTGAGTAATGGCTTACTTTAAAATTTTTTAAAAATCTCTTAATAATATGATTTTGTAGAATCATTTTGTACTTGCAAACTATTTTGAAAGAAAAACAGGAAGGAAGGAATCAATTCAAGTGCAGTTAATACACTAATTACATTCAGGACTCAGATAAGATTATCATAACAAAGACACTATGGATTACTGAAAGTACACATTACGCTGCAAAAAACATATACATACATATTAGACGCATATAAAGTATGTTAATTCTCAGCAATAATACGAGATAGAGCTTGAATCATGATCTTAACGCTCCGTTACACTAAAACAGTCATAATTTAAATTATTTGAATTTTGTTTGTCAGAGAACACTTCACAAGCATATTATGTACTAGCTCGACACATTTCGAGTTTTGAATTTGTTTTGGCGTGAGTAGGTTTTTTAACCACACGTGCTAACCAATTAAGTAAGTTAAAAATCTTGTTTCAGTTTAGTCAAAAAATTTTCAACTAATTTTACATAATTGACAGATTAGGCATATAATTGAAGAAAATATCTTATTGAAAAAACGAAGCAATGTGCTTTCCGGCTTGAAGAAATAAAGACTTGGTGCTATGTATACTTTTTTGTGATGTTATGCGAGGAAAAGGTCAAATAAGAAATGAAATGAAAAATGGTCACCATAATTGTATTTCAAAGGTAACATTTATTCAACAGCTGCATTATAAACATCTTCAAGAACGTATAAAAACAAACGGTTTGGTTTGTTAGACGTTTTCATTACAAAAATAACGTGTTGTAAATACTCTCTTAATTATTGTAAATATATTGTAATCACTTATATTAGAGACTATTAACAAGATTACTTGAGCGTTCTTATACGTATATAATAATTGGCTTAGTATCATTATACATGCATTAATGATTAGGTCAACCAGCAACATATATCTATATGCATTATCATTATTATCTTAATTACAGACCCCAATAAAAACTAAACAAATAAATAAATAACTCTGGACTAAAGTATTCATAATGTCAAATCAACAAACCCTTTTCGATTAAAAAAAGCATTTAGTAAAGTGTCAGCTTAATTCAGTCGCAATCACAGATATATAGGAATGAAATACTTTGTGTCAATCGTATGGTAGAAGTATTTCTTTGTCATACTGTGATTTAAATTATATTTAGTATTAACGTAACGTTTATGTCAATCCAACGAAGCTATAATAGATTAATTGAGCTGCACAAATAAACTTTTAAACTTTAAATATCAACGAAGCAAGTTTCGTTGAGAATCCTATGACACTAAAGTTCCACTCTATTTCTTTCCGTACAAGTCATTTCCAATAGGTCCATGAGGTATCCCCACATGAGGTATTCCTTTTTCCACTACAGTGACTGAATTTTGCGAAACAGTGTGGCCAATGTGACCGATAGGACCATGGGGAATTGGCAGCTTGGCTGCATGAGGGATGATAGGAGTGACTGGGTGTCCAATATGACCATGTCCAATATGACCATGTCCCAATCCAATTCCACCAATGGGTCCATGTCCGTAAGGTCCTATCAATCCAACTTCTTTTCCGTAACCAATTCCAAAACCACCTCCTTTACCCACTCCCTTTCCATACCCGAATCCTTTACCATAGCTGACCCCAAGGTATCCGCTCTTTCCGACTCCAAATGGGTAATCGTAGTGATCATAACCATATCCTCCCTATTTGAATGACATTTACAAACTTTAAACAAGAAGCGCTTGAGTAGGTATACAATAAATTTAATCAACAAGGTCACTTACAACAGCATTGAAATTGTGTCCCCATCCTTTTCCAATCCATCCGACTCCCTTCTTGTATGGCAATGGTTTAAGACTAGGTGCAATTATTTTATGGTAATCGACTGAAAGTTTTCCATCGATAAAAGCCTGTTTTAGTTTAGGAATCAGAGTTGGCTTCGGTAAAATTATCACTGGATGTGGCTCTCCCCAACCGTGACCTCCACTATAACCCTTGTTACAAGCAATCACACCAGTCATGGCGGAAAGCAAAACGACCTAAAGAACACAAGAACGACATGTTACAGATATACCAAAAACCACTTCACCCAAAAACATTTTCACATGAATGCATGAGTTTTAGAATCGAAAATTAAACTTGAAAATGACCGTACTATTGAAATGATTGTCTGCATTTTGTGCGCTAAACTTGTCATTAGTCACTACGTTCCTATTAAATCAATAAACTCACGAAACGAATCAACTATAAAATAATTTCGGATAGAACCCGGTCCGCAACTGGAACTTTCAACTAGAAGTGCTTATATTCTTGCCGTCGCTACATCTATGACTGCCTCCACATGGAAGTAGGAAGGAACTGACCGCCTTTTAGCTTCAGGCTCTCATGTAAATAATGCCTCTTGACAATCAAACGAATCCAAAGAAAACAAATTGACAACAAACAATGAAATACGTAATCATAAATAAAAAAAACTCTCATAAAAAAGAACAAATAAGCCAAACTTCAATCTACGGCTGTTCTGTCCACTGACAATCAAATGCAAATATCGTACATATATGCTGGCACGCAAATAATGCTATGTAATCTGATGGATGACGAGAAGAAAGAGAGAGGTCAAAGGACAGCACAGGATGCAATTGTTTATGTTGTGTACTCAAACGTACAAAAAATATTGTATGGAATGCATGCGTGAATCCAGATAGTCGGAATGTATGCAAATATCAGTATTAATTCATTATTGTGATGATGACGAATTTCATACAGAACTCACTCATTTTCTTTTATTCTCCTTTGTTTATTGCCAGTAAAGTCTTATTTCAAAGGAATTTATTATTTAAACGATATATCAAAATGCAAAAAATTTTGAAGATGGATAAGATACATGTGTACCTTCATAAGTAGGTACACAATTTTTTTTATATGTGTTTGTGTATACGCAATTCCACTGCTATGCGTTTCTTTTTATGAACAATGAGAATGCTCTGACTGTGTTGAGTGGTCAATTATTTTACCTGCAAGGGGGAAAGAGTAGGTAAGTATAAAAAATACATAAAATAAGTCACACTCTTCTTCATAAATAAAATCCTTGAGACAAATAATATAGTACACGTATACCTACAGTTTTACTGCAGGTATAAACCATTCATTAATAATAAACGATTATTAAATCCATGTGACGAGATTGGATAAAGGGTTAAAAGGGAAGCTCTTAAATTTATTTTACTTTTGACTCAAACTTAGTTGAAGCTGGATTCCAAGCTGTCGGCGACTACAATTACAAAGTCAGGAGAGCATTGAGCGCACTCTGCTTTTCAGAGGATGATGCTATTGAAGGAGGAGATAATAAAGCATAAATGAACAAAGAAGTGGTAAGTCACATATGAGTCATGTACTGCATGAAAAGCACCGTGCATATATATAGTTGGCACAATAAACAGTAGTAGTTCAAATGACAATCAGGCTAAACTTTAGTGTGTATGTACTAATGTAATTTACAATCTTTTCCATCTTTGAGACCTTTGCTACTTGTGTCATGTCATTCGTTCGTTGTTTACAAACGTCAAATTGTCTTTGACCACACTGTCTAAAAACAATGTCCATTAGTCCGCTCGGTTATCATTGCTGCGTTTGTGCATATTATTTTGTGCCATATGAATGTGGGTTTAAATTTTAAAAGGTTTCGATTGCCTGTTTGACTTGCCAGTAAATTGCCATGCGTTTTTTGAGTTTTTGTCATGCCACACTCGACAAGTTGAAAAGCCGTCAACCGTGATGCAATTTGTAATTAGCATTGGTTATGTGAATATGAATTACGATTTTTGCGGCACATGATATCGATGCAGGCAGTATAGGTATATAGTATTAAACCCTACAAAAATATATTTCATGAATGTGATGACAAACCTGAACAAATTCAGTAATATAACCTTCTCCCGTGTCACTACATCTGGTAAATGACATGGTTCTTTTTTTTCTTAAAAACTCTAGTTGCATAACTTCTTTTCGCTGCTAAAACACTGTGTTGCATCTCATTCCAAATTGTAGGGTATCCTCGACCGCAAACATAAAATTATTGCAAAAATATTATCATTATTATGTTAAATATACATTTCTTTTTAACGACATTGAGGTGCAATTTTATGTTATGTTTGACATGAGTCTCATATTCTTTCAAATAGTTCTTTTGAAACGCAACCAAAAGTTCAACCACTTATGGAGCATACGTTTAACCTAAACCACAAAAGGTGCAGTTTACAATTTTCCTGTTTGATGACTCCTCTCATTTAAAAAATTCTCTCAGTAACTGGCATATAGTCTGCTGCGTGTGAGGAGGTACCATTGCGGTAAAGTGGCAAATTAAAGTGTATCATCAAAAAAGAAGAGTTTCAAAATGCCTTCCGAAATAATAGTAATTATAGATCCTTAAACATGCTACAAGGTACAAAAATTCTCAAGTGCATGGATAAACTAACAGACTTCACACATTGATAGAGAAAATTTACTTCAATCTAATCCCTTTTTCAAAAGGATCTAAATATATTTTCAAACCAAATGTCATTCGTTATTTCTTCCTTCACGTTTGGTTTGTATACAAGTGTAGAAATTAATGATTAAAATATAATTATGTGTTTGGTTGCTCTATATTCAACTGTGATATTTTATTTTTAAATTCAAAGTACAACATCTCATTTTTAAAATTCATGGCGATCATCAGCAGATTAAAATCTATAATTTTCTTATGAACTCAGTAGTCAAGATTAACAATGAGAAAATATTTATATATGCATTCGTGTGAGGGTGAGTAAATGTGGTGTTAATTAAGTTAATTATTGTCGTAGTTGATCCTTAAAATTGCCTCAATTTGTTTCGCCTAAAGTTTTTATTACCGCTCCATCATAGGTATATAATTTTTATTTTTAATGAGAACCAAACAAAGAGGCGACATGATATTGAATATTGGCACTACTGCTGATATTTAAGATACAAGCATATCTGCAGAGGATAGGTTATAAACTTATAATTATTATTTTTTGCGTGCGATAATGATAACTCATAAACGGAAGAGTACACGATTAGAGAAAAGGATGCCTCATCTGATGTAAAACCCAGAATTAAGTACAATGTCAAGATTAAAAACCAATATCAATCCAAAAGAATCCATCAGTTTGAAATGAATAATAGATACTGGTGACGGCATATCCCATAATAATAATAGTTGTCAGTTTTAATTGTTCATTATTTGTATGTAAGCCATGGATTCTTCCTCAGAAGACAGTTTATGAGAGTATACTCAAATATTAAGACACACAAGACACAAAGATTATTGCTGATTGAGTAATACTGTCTGTGAACACTTTTATCATTCTGCTCTTCACCTAAATTGGTGCTATTTAATGCATTGATCGTATCATGATAACGTTCTTGAGGATGCCGCACAAAAGCTATCCTTACACGTGTGGGCAGTGAGATTCCAATTAAATATACAAGATAATAAAATGCATTATTGCATGAACATCTATAGTAAACATAAACTGTACCTAGAGAATTGTTGAGCATCTTCGTGCATTAAGAAGATCGGCGCATTTCCTTCCTTTTTACATCTTCTAACGTACCTCTCAAACACTGCAAATTCGTTCATCTGGAACGAAGTACAATATGTATTTGGTTTACCTGTACAAACGCATAATAGGCCAAAAATGATTTGATCGTTATATAATGAGTATCTTCACTTTCTTCTTCGTCAAATACAAAGATATACTCTCACATTACCCATCTATTACGTAAATGTTCTGTTAGCAGCCTCTCGATCAGTGTGACGACCAATTAGCCACTTTATTACGAATATCAAGCGGAAGGAAGTCAAACATTCCACGGTGTATAGAGATGGCTTCCTGAACTCCATCCGGTAATAAGAAACCGATAGTTTTCATTGATAGAATAACCTTCATGTTAAACTTCTAATAATATCAATTATTGGTTACGGACGGAATAAGTGACTAAATCACAAAGTAGATTCAGTTTCATTGTCTATCTGTAGGAAAAGGAAGTTTTAAAATGCTGCATCTTACATTATGTATACCTAGCCGAGGCAATATGGCTACCACACTCCATTTTGGCAAGTATCAAAAACTCAAAGGCATATTTACGTTATTGTATCATGGACTGAATTTAATTGACATTGGGATAAATTAGTCAAATCATATAATTCATGTCATTTACACAACTATGCAGTTACATGGATAATGGATGAAAAAACAAAATGAATATTGAAATTTGAATGTGTGAAAATAAATCTTCGGTTTTATTTGTGATTCGAGAGCACATTTTTTATTAGTATGACGGGTGAAAAGAGTAGAAAGTAGTTTTAAAGCTTAATCAGTGTTATTTGCACTATTAACCAGCAACAGCACAAACTACTAAAATGTGTGGAGAGAAAACAGACTATTCCAGCATAGTATAGCAGAGAAACGGAGAAATATAACAACTATGAAAACTAAATACCTCACAGAGTCTCAGCAGAATTAAACAAGTCTTTAGAATAGAAAAGATGGACTAGAAAACTCGACAAAGGATAAAGGAACAAGAATGTTTAAAAGATTAAAACAAGGCAAAAGCTATAATAATAGTAGTAAACTTAGGCTCTAAAAACAAGATGACTAGAAACACGTGTCAAGCAAGTGTAATGAAAGGCTCGACAGACTAAAAAATATTAAAAATAAATATAGAACAGGGCAGAGTTGAGAAAACTAGGAAAATGAAACATTAACTTGTGTATCAGAGAGGAAGACAGAAACAAAGGTAAAAGGAAGAGAGGAAGTATGGAGAAGAGTAAGGAAATTGAAGAATAAAAGTAAAGGTAAAAGGAGAAAATGAAAAAATAGAAAGCTCACAAGGAACATAGAAAGGCTTAAGAATGAGGTTGGTGGGATTGCTTGCTTTTCGAGTACAAAAATATTGCTACATGAAAAAGTTCTACAGTAGATAGGAAGGAAATTGAAAGGTAGAAAAGGGAGTAATCGCCAACAGGAAAGCATGGAAAGATGAGATAATAGACTAGATTCACAGTTAAAAAGTAAATGATGACCATTCATATGATTCCTTATTCCGAGTTCATGTTATTGGCTGCTTCAACGTCCATGATGTCCGTGATGTCCCCAACCCCATCCAACAGGGTGCTTGTTGGGACTGCGGTGAACTTGGGCCTTGAAGCCTCCCTTATCAGCAGTATAATGAACGGTTCTTACACTGCCATCAGGCTCTACCAAGGCGTAGTAGCCTCCGACATGATCACCATCCCTCCATTCACTCTGATGTTTCTTATCCCATGTGTGAGCGTCGGAAACTCCGTAGCTAAATGTCCATAATTGCATATATGATCAGTAAACAGCATACTTTTGATAGTCTAATTACCGGATAAGGTTCCGTTTAACCACACATTATTCTTACCTGAATTTGTACTTTGGGTAAGACCATCCCCAGCCTTGATGGCCATGTCCATGAGCTATATGCCCAGCATTTACTGCAACGGCCAAAGCTGCAAGGGCCTGAAAGAAGAATTGAAAATTTGTTTAAACCCGAAGAACTGTCGTCTTTTCAAACTTAAAATACAAATTTTCAGTTCTTTTTCACTCACCATTACAAGAGCAAACTTTACCATGATTTTAAATTTTCAAAAACGCACAGCAATAATTTAATTTACTTTTGCACAAAACACTTTTCGATTAACGATTTGTTCCTGTGGGCTTGGGGCACTCAAGTTGACTGATGGTTTGTCTTGGAGGGTGACGTAACTTTTATACCAAAAAATTCCATCAAGCATGTCAGTACATTTTAAAACACAGACATTGGCTAAACGTATTAATAACCATTAAAAAACTTACTTTTGCAGTGCCTACGCAATAAAACAAGCTAGACATGACAGGACATTTAAAGTATTGCGTTAGTGTTAACCATGCTTCGATTGTTACAATTTATATTAGTCAATTTAATTTAAAACCCATTGCTACTACTATTCCTTATTGTTGATGTTGGCCAGCAAAAACTCGGCAATTATAATCGTTAGGGTGGAATATGGTGCATAAAAATAGGGTATCTATGTGTGATTTTTGGATAGCTATCTTCGACAGCACCCATTACAACTTAAACATTGCGAGAAGCCAAGCCAAGAAATAAAGTTTGCATTGTTGTCAGCTTTTTTGCCGATATAGCATGTTACGGTAAACGGAGTTTGTAATTTGCGACTGCCAAAAATTCAAGCGTACTTGATGTTATTTACTAATGTTTTATGGTATACATTGCTCAACCATTCAATCATCTCGGTAATGTTTTTTTCCTGCTTCCACACTTATTCTGATGGGCCACTTCTACTTTTAAGTCTGCCTTAAGATTCTTAGCACTTCATTTAGTCAATAAGTGCATTATAATAAATAAAACTATAGCATTTGCAGAAAAGTAAACAGACTACTTCCTTTTCTGATTTTATGATTCACTTCCAAAAATTCCAACTTCCACGTGTATGGTAATTAGTACTCCTTATTAGCTTTTAGGGGTAAAGGGTTCGAACAATACGTGCTACAGATAAACTTTTATGCATTTGGACACATTTTCAAAGTTAATAAAGTACCATGCGCATTTAATTCACTGTTATCATTTCAGAATTTTTACATACTATTTTAAATAAAAAAATTTGGTCATAAATTTGAGTACATTTTTGAATGCAATTTAAGTTATATAGCTTATTAAGTATGAGTCTTGAACAGACTGCTATTTAAAGACCAAATTGTGTTTGGTTTATTCATGTACTCACATTGCTTTAATGTTTTTATCAATATGATTAATCATTTAAACTGGCCAACCTTTCTTTGGAAGGGAAAATACAAAAAAACTGTTAGCTTTGTAGCATTTTAATCTTTACTCCAATTGAGTCGAATATTACGATTCTTTTGAAATGGAAGAAACAAGGAAGTGGACAAAAAATGATCTGTGTTATCTATCACGGGATAAATTATATGCCTGTAACAGACACTTTAACTATTATCTTGGCAAGAGTAAACTTCAACATGATGCAGCGCAATTGATAACCGTGTGCATTTAACAGTTTTTTAGAAGTTGTAATTACACGACTAAATTGTTATCATCGGGTCACGGACATTTGAGCACAATGATCATACATACAAATCCCATCTCTTGTATTTTATAAGCAGTGTGTTACGCAGAACGTAGTACAAAAAATTGTACGTTTTTTTACTACATTTTATACGAGAATTTTAACTTTTTACGCTGATGTTTTGATTTTTAACTAACTCGTAATTATTACTAATTACTTATTAATATGGCATGAGATCATGTAACTATTTTCGTTTACAGAGGAGGTTTTCGATATCATTATCATTTTTCTATCATTGAATTGAAACCCACAAGCACGAATGAAATGTATGTTACTGCACTTTTTGCAGAGTGTACATAATATTGCATAAGAATGCACTGAAGTACAAGATAAAGTACAAAATAACTTACTGCTTTGCATTATATGCATCAGTAAGTCAGATTCAGAGAATTTATGAGTGAACTAGGCTGAACAATTCTATGACTGAGAAGTAAACATTTTTAAGCAAAGAGACTGCCTCTTAATGGGAATAATTTGATCCTCTGTTTCAAACATTGTTCAAAATTTGTGTACATAAATTCACGCCAATTGACGCTGGACTTCAATTTGACGCGTGACTTGGATTATGAGCTTTACAGAGATTCAGTTCAGTGCTTATCGTTAAATAGTAAAGCCAAATATAAATTAATGCCAGCGGTATGAGGTATGCATAAGCCTGACATTTTTATTTTTACAGTACGGAATTAATGGTTATTACTTAATAAGTTTAAAATAAAATATAAAGGTGACAATCTCATTTCTTTGTTGATGAGAAGCCAACACACGTGTATTACTAATGTAATGTTGAATAATGTTGAATGTTAGTCAGAAGAGCAATTTTCATATTTTTCACAAAGAACATTTACGGAAATGAATATTATCGGATACCTAAACAAAACACAGAAATAAAGTAACAGAATGGCTTTACAAATCGCAATATACTATGCATAGAAACTAGCTTGGTTTTTTGCAGTTGTAAACTGAATTACTCAGTGTTAGTTTTTAAAAAATATATAGATTTGCATACAGCCTCATTAATTCTTTTGAAAATTGACAGTAGTCTGAATTTTAAAACAGTTACCTTACATGAAAGTAATTGTGGCTGTATAAAGTTGAACCCCATCATCATCAAAATGCAAACCTATGAATGACAACTGAATTAGTGCTATTGATCCTCAAAGTAGGTATCAAATTTTATGAAGGTGGCTATTCAGTTTTCGTCAGCATAGGAGGAAATATTATGCACTGCTTAAAATTCATTTTCCTTATATGAACACAAAGAATTCTTGTCGGCAAATACCTATCATTATGCCGGTAGTTGCTACAGTTTGTAGATGATTTGAATTTACAACCCGAAATGTTTAGCATGGTGTCCCAGCTTAAATCTTGTGCATAATACTAACATGCTGTTCAACCCAACCCCAAACCAACAGAAAATCATTCCAAAACCAAATGACTGCGATAGAATTTTATAGTTTTCGCGTTTTTTATAGGCCATCATCCTATCAGTAGTTGAACCATTGTGCTGACGTTTTTATCTTCGAGCCAAAAGCTATATCAGTACTTGACTACACTGCGGCATTCTACAGGATGCAAATGACTCATCTTCATTTGCAATTTATGGATTTCCAACAGCTCAAGTTATGTGCTTATTTGGCATTAAATTAAAAATTAAAAAACGGCATTTGCCTACTTGATTTTTCGAGATCTTATCGCATATAATCCTCTAATGCGTTTGGCTACTTTAATTAATGCTCATCATCACTTTCTTTGCTAATATTTCTCATTCATCATTTTTATCGCAAACAGCCCATAATCCGTGTACAATTCTGCACAGACGTGCTCAAAGAGTAAAATCGAATATATTACATGAGGAAAAGCCACATTCACCGAATCTTGTGGAATTAGCCACATTACGTTACACAGATTTGAGTGGTACGAAGTTGCGCTGCACATGCAACAGTGACCTGTGGCTTGATTAAGCCCACAAGGATGAGGTATTATATAAAGTTCGAAAAGCCTGTCAGTTTTCAAATATTTTGCAATTTGTAAAGATTAGTGGGTAAGTTACTTAAGTGGAAAGTTGCATTTACAATAACGAAGTACATATAAACTTTATATATAAACATATTGGTGGGTGCATATCAAGCTTATTTTTTCAAATAGTGTACATTCAATTTTTATTTTGTTTCTAATTATTTAAAAGTCACTATTTAGACTAAGAGCATGAGAATAATCAGTAAGAGTTGTACCTAGATGGGCAACTACTATTTAATGTTAAATTCAAGGAAGAAGAGAAAGTGAAGATGAAATAAGCAATTCACTTGTGAGGAGTCTAGCTAGATTTTTGACGTGGTCAAGTGTTTCATTTTATAGAACGTTATAGCCATAAGATGTGCCTAAGTGGAATGGACTCACTGCTTTTGACCTAAATAAGCCTCTTTGATTTTTGTATCTCGTTTGCACAGTTTCCTCTTCAGACACTTTTGCAAATTTTTTTCATTAAATTTTCAGACAAGTTATTTAAAAAAATTATCTTTACGTTTAAAATTTCAGTGGCTGTGGCGGCTACCCCCCAATTTCAGTCTGTGGTGTATGAACCGAGTTACTCTGAGGAAACAAGAATAGAAGGGACTATAAAGGGTTAACTTTTGGAAGAACTACTCATCTTTTTGGAAATGCTGAAAAGAGGTACTACATATAGAAGGAAGAAACAAACCAATTCAGTTTCACATGAAGACAAGACAATAAATTTAAAACTTGCATTCTGAAATTTCAGGGGATAATGCCTGGAATAATGCTGGACTCAGGGATACTGGATCTCAGCATCCCGATGAATCAATTCTCCGGTCAATTGCTGAAGCAGTTACTGCGTCAAGAGGAGTTGGCAAAAAGTTCAACACCAACTTGGTGAACATCCTTAATATCACCAGCATTTCTTGGAAGCCTCATTCGACACATAAAAATACGTCAATCATTAACTTTACTGCTGAAGTGAGCACCAATAGGAACCAAAATGCAGATTGCCAAATACCTATTTCGGTTCTTATGAAAAAGGCAGATGCATCATCTTCAGTTGAATTGCAAGCGTACTCGACTCTCTTCAAGGATTTGCAGCCTGACGCTGGCAGAAACACACACAGTAACATTCTGTATACGTCAGAGCAAAATGGGAACTTGTACAATCTCATCCCCAGAGCCTACCATATTCAAAAACCTTACTTATTTCTGGAAAACTTGGAACATTCGACTGCTGGAGAATTCAAATCACTGCAGCAAGGATCCTTTGGGCGGAAAGTGAACGCACTAAATTTGGATTTCAATCATTGTTTACTGGCGGTAGAAACATTGGCAAGATTTCATGCAACATCTTACACACTCCGAAGACAACTTGGGGTTAAGGGAAAGGGAAAATTCGAGATGCTACAAAAGTACCCATTTTTGAATCAGCATTCAACTATGCAACATTATTCCAGTCGAATGAGTTCTCAGCTTACCCCAGTTTTTGAGCAAGCATTTGACTTGGCAATAAAAGTTATTCAGCAAGAAAACCCATCCTTGGCTTTTAAGCTCCAACGTAAAGTGATTAACCCAGAGGGCATATTTGACAAAGTTGTCAAGCTTCTAGAAGAAGAAAAATATGATAATGATGATTTCTATGTAGTTTGTCACGGAAATTTCCTCGCAGATGGTCTCCTCTACTCATATGATCAATCCAATAAAAATGAGGAGCCAACAGCGTGTCGAATTACTAACTTCAATTCAGTTTTCTTTGGACCTTTGGCATCCGACTTGGCAATGTTTCTGCTCACCTCCACCAGTCTTGAGTTTCGTTTGGAATTTGAAGAAAAGTTGCTCGCATTTTATTGCGACGCTTTTCAAGAGGAATTGGTGGCACGGCATGGAAGAAACAGTGTTATTGTGGAAGAGTTTGGGGAAAACATTGACGAGTTTCACAGGAAAGTTGAGAAGCAGTACAAAAAAATGATGGAGTTTGCATTTTATAACATTTGCGTTCTTCTTCCCTTAATCCTATTTACGAGCTCTAACGACAGCACTGATAACAATAATGGCGACAATACTAATACTACAGATGCATGCTCATCTATCAAAGATTTACTGGAAGGGAATGCATCAGAAAAATATTTTTCCCGAGAAGGCTCCATTTACAGGAAGGAGTCAGAATTTGAAAAGTTTGTACTTGATAATGATATGCTCAAGGAGAGATTCATTGAAATTTTGAAACAACTTGCTAAATGTCGCGTGATATTATAACTTACTGTACTCTTGTTAACTAACATTGTTTTCCATTTATAGAAACATAAAATATGTACCACATCATTACGATAAAATCGTAATGATACATGATTAAAATTGTGTGCAACGCAAAGGAGCCAAAGAATGTTATGTGATCTATAATGCTAATTATGCTATTCTGTTAATTTGTTATAGTTGTGAGCTGTCATATTGTGCGTCCACATATCTTACAGTTAAAAGCCCCTAAAACTTACATTAATCAAGTTTATGTATGTTCTAATTAAGTTCAAAGAATTATATTGCTGTATTCATCTATAATGCTGGAATACTTTGAAAAATAAACTTATTTGGCATAAACTTATCGATGATGAATGGGAGATAATTAATTAGAAGGTGCTGCATACATTGTAGGTTTAAAATGTAATGCAAATATTATTAAACCATGGATCGTGTTACATGCATTCTGCTAAAAAATTATTAGCAGTAAAGGAATTGATCCCTTTCAACAAAGTAAATACACCATTTCCTGACGTCTTGCAGGCATACGACGTAATTACAATTGACTTGTCGTTTAATTTTATTTCTCTGAGTATCCAATATTCTTAGAACAAGCAATCATCATTTCGTGTCATTATAGCAGTAGTAGAATAAAGAATGAAGGTAATAAAAATAAAACACCATTATTCTTCCATATAACCTACTTAAGTGACATTTTTGGTTTATGGGTTTTCATTGAAAGAACAATAATTGTCACTTGAATAGCAGTGCAGTAGAAGAAATTAGAAAATAAGTTAAGTAAAGACAGCAAACCTCATTATCCTATGATTTGGGTATCTGATTTAGTTTGAAATAAATAATATTAAAGCTTTGACGCGCAATACAAAATATTTCTAGATAAATATTGCAGTAGACAAACTACATTGTTTTCTAGTATTAACTGTCGCTGAGATTCCATCACAAAAACCTGAAAATTTACACCTACTCAATATTATTGGAACGGCAACACAATATCGGTAAGACTCCTTTTGCAACTTTTTACAATATTTGTCGACGCCAAAAAGTAAAAGTATCAGAAACCTTACAGCGCAACTGTTACTACAGCTTGCAAACGTTAAAAGTAAGTGGACTGTTATGCAATCGATGTCGATGTAACAGAAACAAAACGAACATAACGTCTCCAACATGGCGTTCTGGTTGATTTTAACATACCTACAAGATAGCTATGTAAAGTAATGGTTGAGGAAATTCTACAACGTTTTATAACCTTTTTATCTTTCAACTCATAGTTTAAGTCAATGTACTGATAATTAAATGCAGCTAGAATTCAAAATACTCTATTTAATCATAAATCGAGTTCAATCGCCATGCAGTTTGCAATTTACATACCTGCAAATTATTGCTGTTTCAAGTTTAAGCCATCCTCAATCCTCACTAATACATTATGAGTTGATGCTAATGCCACAACGAACGTAATATTATGCAAAGATCAGTAATGAAAAGGGCTTTGGCTATTTTTAATGACTTATGTAAAGTTGTCATAATCATCAAGATCCGTGTTTGAGCATCCAGTCCAATTATGAAAATGCTCTGCCTTCTGCCTGGCTCTGCTTCATCTCACGCATTGGTTATTGCACAACGTGATATTGAGACTTGAAGAAAGCCATGAAACATGGTTGTGCATTATTGTGCGTGGCAAAAAAACGTATTTTGTATCGTTATTTTATGCGCACAAAAACAAACAAGCTGGAATCGAAAAAAAACAAATGAGACATGATCGCCCTATCTATATATTGCAGCAAACAATTTGTTAGTTCAAAGTTCAAAATTATGAAATAGTGGCACTTTCAATTTCACATGGAAAAGTTATAGTTTTATTCCAGAGCTTACTGTTTGTTGATGATCCTTTATTTATGTTTGCATCGCGTTGTTGAAATTATTTTGCGTTTTCTTGGCCTAAACTTTAATTTGGAGTGAAATTCAACTAGGTAAATTGCTCTGTCTTGGGGATGATGGGTGGAACCCGGAAGCAGGTGAAGGCTCGCCGTCGGGCCATCACGAAACTCATCAACTCGGCGTCTACCAAGAGTGGAACAACGGATGGAAACGCAGCTAGTGCCCCCAGCAAAGTAGGAACATCATTGCCATGTTGTGGGGGCACTGATGTAACAGTGACAGCAAATCCAGGTCGAAACTGCACGGATCCTATAAGGCATCCTTGCCTTACTTGCACTTTGCCTGGTGCGTCCGATTGGAAATTTGATACTACAAAATGGTCAATGGAAAGTGGTGGCGGGTCATTTCCGGCAGCTGAGAAAAATTCAAGATTAGAAAGTACAGAGTCTGCGACAAAGGTTACCCGAAGTGGTGATTGCGTAGTTTGCGGAGTCTCAAGTACGTCATCGTGCTCTGCCTGTGGTAAGGTTTTCTACTGTGGCAAGATACATCAGAAGAAGCACTGGAATGAAGGTCACAAATCTGAGTGCTATCCTTATGAAGAAATGAGTCCTGAAGAACAGAAGGATCTCATTGGACCGTTAGGTGAGATGTAATTTGTTTTTAAAGTTGCACGCTTAATGCAACGGTAATGGTTCAGTTATTACATAATGTTACTCTTTTGTAATCAGGAAAAGGTCCGTACATAAAAGCGTCCAAGGATCTTCAACCAATGGAGAAAATATACGAAGATTATCCATTGATGACAGGTTAGGCTCAACCCTCATATTTTTGTAAAAAGTGATGTTTTGTACTTTAGTTCCAGCTTCTATTTTTGTTATCTGACTTTATAGGTCCTGGATGTTGCGCAGATCTGGCGTATGAGCCAGTGTGCCTGGGATGCACAAATCCTGTCTCAGAATCTCAAAAGTGCTCCGAGTGCCGTTGGCCCCTCTGTGGACCAGCATGTGGAAAGGTAATCTATGTCAGTTTTATGTATACTAATTAATTATAATTGTCAGTCTATCAAGATGTAATTCATTTTCCCTCGTTCTTGATTCAGGACACATTGCATGATAAATACGAATGCGAAATATTTGCAAAGAACAACGTTCAGGAATTAAAAGATCCATTTCAGTATGAACTGGTGCGCATCCTCCGCTGTCTTCTGACAAAGCATAAGGATCCTGACGTATTTGAGCAGCTATTGATGCTGTATGGTGCAGTGGAACACAGAAGAGTTTTCGATTGCCTGATTGAAGCTACGTACACTGCTTGTAAGTTTGTCAGACAAAATTGTAACCTCTCGGAGTTTGACCGTGAAACGATAAACTACATCTGTGGAGTAGTCGACCTTCAGACTCAGCCTTCTGGAAAACATCGATCCTCGTAAGTTATTATTCTTTTGTTCGGCCCACAGCACAATTTAATGGTCACTTCATTTTAAAAAGTTGTATCACGTTTTCTTTTTTGAAGGATGCAAATTTTTTCATTTCCAACCAAGCTCACTCATGATTGTGCTGCTAACACACGGTTTATTGAAATCGTTAAGCCCAATGGTGAAAATCTGCTTCAAGTTGTTGCCATCCGGTCCATCAAACGGGGAGAACCATTAACCCAACGTCTTTTGATCAGCTTGGAGCCTACCTATGAGCGGCAGAAGTTTCTATTGGAACACTACTATTTCCAATGCAAATGTAGCCTTTGTATGGACCCACAAGAACGAAAAACTTTTTTCTCAGCAGTTAAATGTACTGCTTGTGCCGATAACGGCGTCGCCAATGAAAGTACTGGGGATGGCCAACACTTACACTATGTGCTTCCTCTAACACCAACAAATCTTAACAGTCAGTGGGTATGCAACTTTTGTAAAAGTGAGTTTAGCAGCGAAATGATGCTCGATAAGTTGGATGTGTGTGAGCAAAAGTATTGGAAGTTCAAGTACGGAACTCTGGTGGGAATGGAGGAAGAGGAGAAAATTGTCGCAATTCGGAAGAAAATCGCCGAGTTTGAAACGGAGCTTCATCCGAATAATTTCTTTGTGTGGAAATTGAAGCAACTTTTGTTCAACAAACTAACTGAGCACATTTTATTGATGCTGCCACCGTCCACGTGGAAAAAGTTTAGAGAAATTTACTCGGAGATAGAGGAACTGGCTTGTTGTGTTATGACCACTGTGCACATTCTACAACCAGGACTTACTTTAATTAGGGGTAAGTTAAATTTAGTGTAGGTTATCTGATGATTGGATATTATATGTAAGTCGTTTTTAGTTTTCATATTGACACGCTAATTTTTCACTCACCTTATTTTTGTGTCTTTTTTTTAGGTCGGTCACTTCATGACCTTGTTGCTGCCTACTGGGGTTACATTCAATGGGCTGTGTTGTACGGGAAGGCAAGTTCCTTCAAGACCCATCAAAATGCAGAAGAGTTTTATAGCCTCGTTTCATCAGTTTGCACAATATTTGAGCCTGAGGTTACAGACATCAGAAGAGTAATTGATTCTGTTGTGTTTATGAGAGATCATGTTCACGAAATTCGTCTGAGAATGCAAAGATTGGGGCGTGTAATTAAGAAGGAAAAACATTTTTATTATACTGATGAACTTAAAAATTGAAGAATGAACAAAGACTTCTGGTATTACTAACTTTCCTTTTTTGTCGTTTAGTAAATCTTCATATTCGAAATGCAATGTGTAAAATACACTTATTTGCTTGTGACGTTTGTAAATAACATATTATTTTAAAATAGTACGTATATAATAGTAATGAATAACTGTTAGTCAACTTTAATTTTCATAATAATTATTGTCTTTTATTTTCAATGTTATAATGACGTTCTTGTAACATGCTTAATTAATTTACAGAAATTTTGATTAATTAAAGCCAAACTCCCGCTCAAATTTATCTATCACACGGGTACATTCCTTTTCTACTTCCATTGCAGAAAGTGTTCCATCCACACTTACAACTTTATCTTTCCAGCGGTCAAGGACAGGTTGGGATATCCCATGAAAAGTTTGCAGTCTTGCTTTTATCGTTTCCTCATTGTCGTCGACTCTACCAGACTCCTGACCCCTTTTCAAGAGTCGTTCTGTTAATATTTCATCCGGGCATTCCAAATAAATGATGACATGAGGAGATCCGATTTTCTCACAGAACAATTCGCCTTGTTGAACTTCTCGAGGGTAGCCATCAATAAGAAACCCCTTGCAATTAGGATAGGCTTCTTTCATTGCATTTGTCAAAAGCTCTAGAACTTTTGAAGTGTCCACAAGCTCGCCTCTCTCCATTGTCGCTTTGATATCTTTGGCGAGTGGGCTATCCGTTTTAACGACTTCTCGGAGAAGATCTCCAGTTGACAGGTGGGCAAGTTTGAAATGGACAGCTAACATTTGGCATTGCGTTCCTGTTTTCATTTTATAAAAATAACCAGAGTAAATAAATAAATAACCAGCACTAATCCACAGAGTGAAATGCAGATAATACGATTTAATTTCCTAACCTTTTCCACTACCGGGTCCACCAAGTATCCACACACAAAGTTTCTTTTTACCATCGATTCCCTCTTTCAAATTGACTGGCCCTGTCTCTGCTCGTTCTGACGAACTTTCTTTGCCACATAAACAGCCCATTGAAAGTATAGTTTTAAAATTCGACCTGAATTCTTAGGGACTTTAAAAACGGAATATATCCCCTGTATCGTTGCAAAACGCTACAAAAAATTCAAAAGTCTATCGTTTGTTACTAAATACTTTAGTTCGCAAAATTACGCTGAATGAAATCATCGTATATGATAATACGAAGCTATAATAGCATTTATCTCCAAGGTCGCGTTGCGCATATGAAAGGGAAAGCACTGGTTTGGGGGGTGGCGATCGACAAAAGTGATCAGACTCTGGACTACACTTGATACTTAATACCTGATGGGCTACCTGGAATAAAGATTTAGAAGCTCGCAATTTTCGGCACTCTTGCAGTATTACACTTGCCTTTTGTTTTTCGAATATTGCTCGGATAATCAATCGTTCACGATGGCAAGTGGAAAGAGGAAGCGCATGAATTTGGTTGATGTGGAACAGGAGGATCGTTTCGAAGACGAAAAGACACAAGCTTTTTACGCAGATGAACTCCAAGCTAGATGGAAGGTGAGTCGAAAGTCTCATCCCCTTCAAATCGTTTTATGCTATAGATCATTAAAACTCAAAAATGCTTATTAACTCATTAATGTAGGACTTTGTGCAACGCGTTCGAGTCCATGAAATGCTCAAATGCATGAACACCCACCATGAGCGCTTAAAAGTACTCCGGGAACATACTGATCTGGATGAAATGCTCTTGGCTAGGGAACGGGCTGAGATGGAAGCAAAGAAGCTTGCAGAGGAAGGACCTCCACCACCAACTACAGGACGTCACAAGGACAAGGCACGTTTAAAAGATCAGAGATGGGCTCTACCAAAAGTCACAGCCTGAATTTTAGGGGCGGGTGACGTTTAAGGGCAAGCCAGTCAAAGCCG
>JAQIXX010002194.1:0-26264 GCA_034700605.1 Willowsia nigromaculata
ACGTTGCGAAAATCAGAATTTGAAAATTCGCTTCCGTTCGGAAGTTATCGTGCAAACGGACAGACGGACGGACGGACAGACGGACGGACAGACGGACGGACAGACACCGCGAACATTCTGAATACCTTGCTTTTTGCAATCGCAAGGTAATAAGTCAAACCAAGCATAATATCAGTCACACTGAATTTCGCAAGTACGGATAACACTAAAATCTTATCCATCGCTTTTTCCTAAAAACACTTTACTCAAATGATTACGTAAAACAATTTTGGGGAATGTTTGCAAATAATAGCTTGCATACTCAGTGAGTATGCAAGCTATTATTAAGCTATCAAGTACTCATATAAAAATCTGTTTATAGGTTTGTTGTATGAAGTAGTGTGCAAATTGACTTCTCCAATTTATACAATTTTCAATCCTGAATAGAACATTATGAAAGTAAAATGTTACCTACTTTAGAAAAATGAAATAACCAATATGAGCATAAACATTGAATCAGTATAAACTCTATTTTCTTGGTTTTTAACGCTGTATCAAGATATTCATGTGCACAATTTTTCGGAAATAAATTACGCCATAATCAAGACTCATTAGAGAAATTAGGAAAGCTGGCAGTTACTCAATATTGAGTGAGACTCAATGGAATACACCGTTTTACTAACTACAATGTATACACACGCAACTTATTAAAAATTCAAAGTTGCATGGTTCAAGAAGTTATAATTTATTCATAGGTGACAAATTGGCTTATTTGGTTTCGTTTCAGAATGTATTTGACACGGTTTATATGAAATGCAATACATGAGTAAGCGTATCGCTTTTCTGTTTCTCCTCTTTTATTTAAGTCTATCAAAATCTCTTCACTACGACACGCCGTGTTCCAGTCTATTCAATATGGACACAATATTGGGGTAACTTGATTCTAATGAAACTTATCAAGGCAGCTTGTCATTTTGAAACTTTCCCTGCTTGCACAGGTATACCTATACATCAAATACGGTATAAATTTTACCATGAAATCATCTCTCATGCAATAGCCATTCCTCTGACATTTAAATCTGACCCAAAGGAAGCGACCTAATGAATAAGGACATTTCAGACAATGCGGAGGAAATACTTGGTGCAATGAGTGGTGTCGTTTTGCAAATCACCACCAGGGTACTTAACAGTCACATTGGCATTGAAGTATCAAAGTGTAGTAAAAGCGAATCAAGAATCAAGAAACTAATTTTTATCTTAATTTCATTTATCTTAGTTTGATCAAAAGTACGAGTATGATATTTCGGTGTCCCAAGTGAACAGTACAAGTGGGAAGCCGGAATACGTACTGGTTGGCGGCTATGCAGTTGACATTTTCTTCTATTTGCAGTCGCTTCTTCAATTTAGGTAATATGAAGATCATTGCTAAAAGGGAAAATATAATATATGCGGCAGTTGTGAAATATTTTGAACTCCGTTTTTTCTAGCTATATTTTAAGGTCTGACATTCACCCAACAAAATTTGATAAAGAATCTGTGGAGAATGCTTCCATTGATCTATATCTCGCATCATACAGCTTGCTTCCTGACAGAGCCAAATATGTGGAGCCGACCTTCGTCATTGGACAATCACGGTAATTATGTGAATCTCAAAATGTCAAATGTGTTAGTGCAATATGTTTGACTTTTGATAAAAGTTAGAAAAGTACAAGTTAGCTTGTCTTGTTAAGATTGAGATTGATAGTATCTTTTAGCTGAAGAATTTGATATTTCAATATTAGCAATCCAATCTAACAGTAAAAAGCTTTATAATTAATAGCACATTTTATGCATTCAAATTAAAAATGTTTTATCTCTAAATATTTTTATATCGCATTCAGCATCCTTGCGTTCATGGATCATGCATTTGAGGCAGACTCCGCCAATCAAAATATTTTTATTACTCCATTTGCGTCCCATCTCTGGGCTTGTGTAATAATTATGCTAGTTATCTTTACAATAAGCCTTGTTGTATTTAACTATTTTGAGGATAAATCTGAGTTTGGGATGGGAGATATAGCCTTTTACTGTGTCAGCATATCTTTGCAAAAAGGTAAATTAATCTTTACCACATTGCACGGTTAAGGAAAAACATTTGTACGCATGCTTAGCTATAATATTTTTACTTATCGACCATATTCTTTGATTCACCTTTGAGGTCAAAAGTTATGTATTTTTTCAGGATCCGATAACCCCTTATTTCGCAATAGCACTCGAATAGCATCAACGATTCTGTCATTTGCAGTTGTAATCATTATGGCTTCGTACTCTGGGATAATGACATCTATATTTGCAGTCAATCTGTACGCAATAAACTCGATCGAGGCACTTGTCCTCTCAAACTACAAAATAATGGTGGAGTATGGAATCGGTACAAATGAATCCGCTATAAAATATATGCTACAAGTAAGATACCCACTATGCATTGGTATCTATGAAAATCTTTCAAATTCATAAATAAGACTGTAATATAACCTCTTTTTACACCATTTTCAAGCATTTAGCTCATATCTCCAGTGTTGCTAAACTTTTGAGAAAAGCAGAAAAATCAAACTTTGTCTTCCGGTCATTCAATGACGCAATAAGAGAGGTAAAACGATCTCCGGCTGCTTACATAATTGACGAAGAAACAGCTCTCGATGCTATTTCGAGGGAATGGGATGGGTTTCCTTGTACTTGGCAGAAAATTTCAGTTTTCAATCTGCGATATCCTTGGGTGATGTTTATGAGAAAGGGTGCAGAGTTTCAGCGAGCATTCAACTCGGGGTGAGTTGAGAGTATACATGACCTTAAATTCCTTTCTGTGACGATATTAAAAATGATTAACTGGTAACGCCATTATCAGTCCCTATGTTTGTCAATGTAATTTTATGTGGAAACTTTGTAGTATTGTGCGCATAAAAGAGAGAGGAATTCTCAACAGAATCCGGAAGAAATGGATTAGTCAACCAGCAACGTCTTGTGGTCTTGGAGGTGATGTGCCGTTCAAAAGCATTGAATTTACTCACGTTCAAAGTGCATTCACCGCTTTGGCTATCTTCTTATGTGCTATTTGCCCAGCTTTATTTTTTATTGAAAAAATATTCAGTCTACTCTTTTCATATTACATAAGGATCAAAACGAGTACTACTCTAGTGAGTTCATCCAACACATTAATTAATTGGAACATTTAGCCGAAATGATACGTCGAGTGATATGGGGTGTGAGTGTATGCAAATATAATATGTTAGCGTGTGCTCTTCTCCTTTATACAGTAGTCGTCAAACAAATTATTTTCAAGAAAATGTGAAATTGCAGATAATCCAGACGTTTAAATGCAGGTGAAAAATGAAACATGATACAGGTGGGTAGTGTATTAAGTATTTAAATATTATTTTGCGTCATCATACAGGTTGATCTTCTAAGTTTTAATTAACTCAGGAGCCCTAACTGTATAAAATAATTATAGACTTTAGAGCTCCTACAAAGCGGGCTTAAACTTACTTTAATGACTAATAACTTGAAATGTTACATGACATGACAATTAAAACTAAACATTAATACTAATTGAGTTCATTTTAGGTTTAAGGTCCTACAGTCCTACTATATACATATTGCATCAAATTGCTAGTAATACAAACAATCGCATTTAATCTGTTATTATTTTCCTACAAATTTAATTTATGTTTTAAAGCATATCTCAAAGCTCATGCCATGTCTCATGAAAAAAGAGCATAAAACATGCTCTAATAAAACATTATATGTACTAAAAAATTAGACCTACGTCACGATTCGCTGACTATCATCCAAACAGACTTGTTTCACGTTACGTTGCATATATTTTATACTATCATTCAAATCTAAGCTCATTTCTTTCTATTCTTGAATAAAAATGTTGCGTATTACTCTACTAGGTATGTATAATAGACAGGACATCTATAATTAAACAATATAAAAATGACACATTAATAGGGACATCTCCAATGGCATGACATGAAACCTGTCGTGCTGTGCGTCTTTCTTCGGAAAGGTATTATTTCACGGTATCAGCATTAGGGATGAGTTGGCTCGCCACACCGTGGAAAATGGGCCTGACAATTTGTTTCAGCGACACCCAAAACAATGGCACGTATATGATCGTATAGATTATCATGGGCCCCCACACGATGTCCGAAATATGACAAACTGAAACTATTTCCCAGACATCATACTTTTAATTTTCTGCATTCCCAGAAGCATTAACGTGTAACTGTCATGAATGAGTCATGAGTAAATATATATAAATGTTATAGGTAGGTCTATTAAATTTTCACTGCTTACCTGTACGCTGGCATAAAGTAATCCAACCATTGTCCAATAACGCGAGCTTGCTTATTATTTTCGCAAAATATTTTCTCTATGCATTCATATTTGTTAGTTGCTGCGTTAATTGAGTTTAGTATTGCTTTGGCCAAAGTATTCACAGCAGTGGAGGGATTGACATACGGCTGGAACATTTCTCGTTTCCGTCTTCGCTTTCTCCCTTGACCTTTTGTGAAAAGTGAAACAAGACTACCTAATGCACCAACAGTAGCAGCAGCAGTGCCACCGGTACCAGTACCAGTTGATGTAGGAAGAGTTGGCAGAGTAGTAGGGGGTGGAGTAGTGGTCGTTGAAGGCCAGCCTGTGCAGAAATCATTGGATTTGTCAATGTTGAGTAATATCATAACATCAATTATGTACCTCTTGTAAATCTTTTCCACTTACCACCACCAAACTTAACGTGTCCTTTCATGTATGCTTGACTACCTCCGCCCCAACCCCAACCATTTCCTGCCATTGAATCAAAGTTTCGGCCTGTAAATCCCCATCCTAAAAAAGCAGGCTTGTGGCATAAACTCTACTTGCGCCATTTTTTTTTACCAGATACTTTATCTTAACACTCTAGTTTTTATGCCAGATAATGATGAGCCTGTTCCGTTGCCAAACTAATTTATAGATGAAACGAAAATGAAATATAATGTGTGCATACCTCCTGTTCCCAAAGCTGATGCAGTATTCAGTGCTGTAGGGTATGTGACTGAAGTTCCTCCTGTGGCCCCACCAGTCCCAGTGGCAGTTGCTGCAAAAATATTTAGTTTCTAGTTCATACATAAAACTTTTGTGCAAATTATGCATCTCGAATGGTAACTTTACCTGTTTGAGTTTGTGTAACTGTCACAGGGTAAGTAGCCGTTGTTGTAAACATCCCCATCCCAAACATCTGCATGCAAATACACAAGATTTTAAACTTTATACTTATACGTCCTTGCTTTAAATATGAGTTTTCACCAATATCACCAACTCACATTAAGTAAGTTCAAAAGAAGATTTAGTAAAAATCCACCAAGTGAGAGAAGAGATAGCCCACAAAGTAGAAGATCCAGCACTGATACGCCGTGACCGTGACCATGCCCCTTCCCACCAGACCAACCCCATCCCCAACCCCCAGGTGCTGCTTCCATAGTAGGCGAAGAAGATACTTGTGTGTACTGCGTAGGTGAGCTATATTTACTACTACTGCTGAAATAATCTTTCCCCTTTCTCGATGAAGACCCCGGCCGAAGAAGATTTTGCAAAAGACTCATGTAGAAATTTTTCTTACTGCTATCCTTGCTCCCTTTCATTCTATAATGTGCAGATTTGCCGTAGTCCTTGGACGAACGCACCCTGGGCACTCGCGCAGGGGCATGTCGTTTCCTAAAAGAGGAATCGCCCCGAGAATCTTTGCGTGATCCATTTTTGTATTCTAGAGCCAAATCATAACTCTTTGGAGAAAACAGCAAATCCGGATATTGAGACTGAAGAAAATACAACTTTGATATTGGTAGTGCTGATGTGAATGGTGAGAATATGATGTCCTGATACGAAAAACTTCCATTTCCAAAACTGCTCCAAACCGTACAAAACAGAGGGGTAAAATGAGAATCAACAATTTTTTGCACAATTTCTTTTCGATGCAAATCACGAAATTATATCACTTACTTTGTCAGGTTTAATCTATTTGAAACGGATTCACATTCAGCAGTTGGAACAAAACAAGAGCTGAGAAACGCTGGTATGAGAAAGGCCAGGGACATATTCTTAACCTGGGCTAAATATAACGAAATTAACCAGATGCGATGAACACATCTGAAGTCCGGGGATAAAATTTTCTCAAAAAATTCACACAAAACTCCTTATCAGGCATGTTTGCCAAAAGTCTGAGCTGGAAACAGCAGATTTGATGTTTAGCCCACGGAGTTATAATGTCGACTAAAGGATTTCAATTGTTTAAAAGCATGAAGCGATAACAAAGGGGAAACACTTGGTACAAAAATGAAGCTCCTTTTCATGGCTCGCTTCTGACGCTTCCCCTTCCCAAAACAGAATAGGACAGTGAAATAAGTTTTTAAGCACGCAATTCATGACGCAACTGCAAAATCCACATACGGAAACCCGTAAGTAAAATGCAAATGAAACCAACTACATGTAGTGTGCAGTTTGCGTGCATAGTATATAATAAAAATTCACCGTCCATGTAATAGAGTCGGACCAGTTATTTTATTTGGCTAATTTTTTCTAAGAAATATTAATTCAGGATGACGGAGTAGTAATAAGTAGGACATATTGGGAGTAATTAAGCCGGAAAACATGAAAGTATAAACTACATTATCAGCACGAACCTTTGGGTTTACTGGGTTTACTTACATAAAATTATTTTTGAAGCACGGCGATGGTATAACAGGAGGATGCACTTTTGTCACTGTCATGTTCTTCTCAGTGTAGCGTTACGTATGTCCCAGAACTAGGAAGATAACCCGAACAATGTTTATATGTGCCAGTACTTTTATTAACTGCGCAAATAGAAAATTACAAATCTTTCGCGTCAAAGTACGTTGAGATGAAGGTGGGATGAATTACGTTGTATGTCAAACTACCCAATGGTCAAGTGTAATTCAAACTTTTGGGCCAAGGAAGGAAAAATGGTTCGGAAACATGAAAAATGAATCAATACGAAATAAAAAGATTTCGCAGAATACAAGTTGTTTCTTTCTCGGCATTATTTTATTAATCTCTTCTCACGAAATGAAAACTTTTATGATTTGCAATTTTTTAATATATGGAAATACAAAGTACACAGCATGAAAAACCGTATATATAAACCGTACATTTGTAGGGTTAATACATTATTATGTAGTAAACTATTTACAGTAAAACAATACAAAAATACACTATCACTTACAGACATAATCAGTGCTCTCTACAACTTTTTCGGCACAGCTCAACAATTGAAACAAAGTATTGACTGAATTTACACATCAATAGTTGCAAAATCAATTACATTTCTTGGGGAAATTTGTTTGACAGTTAGCTTCACTGGCTCCCAATACAATGGCATCAATGTGTCTTTGAAATTCATCATGGAATCCAACCATTTTTCCTAGGTACGATATACTGATGCTGTAAAGTACAAAAAATGTTTTACTGAAAAATTAACTGTCATTGTCAATTAAAATGAACGATTTTTTTCGTTTTTACCTGATTACTGGGAACAAAACTCGAAATACTTTCCCCATTACTCTCGATCTACGATTTCCTTCACAAAATATCCTAGGCACACATTCATGTTTCTGAGCCATCGTTTCTATTGAATTCACCACGAAGCTTATCAAATACTGTGTTGAAGTGGAGTGGTCAATTTCAGGGGAGAAAATTGCTCGCTTTGGACGAAGTCCTGTAAAATAGTAAAAAGTGAAGTCATGCACTATGTATGGAATTAGCAGTACAGTCGATGCTCGCTATAACGGTTCGGCTTATAACGGCCATTGGGCTATACTGGCCATGAACTATGCCGCCCAAACACAAAGATAGGGTAAACAATGGTAAAGGAACTGGATATAACGGTCTTGGCTATAACGGTTTTAGGGATATAGTGGCCAAAATATCCGGGTCCCATGAGCGTAAAATGCTCTTTATAACGGTCTTACTGGTCAGCATCATCCGAAATTGTTTACTTTCATGCTTCTACGATGCCAAATCGTGTTGCTTTTCATGGAAATGGCACTTGGGCTAAGCAAAAACCGTGTTTTCTACATGCATCATTCATAGCAGAAATTGCACATTGCCTCATTTCGAATGAGATTGCTCTATTCAATGTGAATCTTATTTTTCTCTCTTGCTTTTATTTTCTCTGCTAATTTTATAAATTGCTTCATGAAACAATTAATCTGGTTTTAATGTCATTACGTTAAAATCGATTTAAAATGGCGGATAAAAAGCGGAAGTCCTTTGAATTAGCTGATAAGTTATCTATTATCAGTGAGTTGGAAAGTGGTAAAAAACAAATTCAAATCGCAAAAGAGCTGAATATCAGCAAATCAACTGTTCAACAAATCTGGAAGGACAAAGACAAAATCAAGGAACTGTGCGGCACCTACAACCTCCATTCTCGAAAACTTCGTCACAGCGAATATCCAACTGTGGAGGCAGCGCTTTTGGAGTGGTACAAAATTCAACGAACTCGCAATCTTTCTATAAGCGGACAACTGTTGGCAGAGAAGGCAAGGGAAATTGCGGTTATTCAAAACATACAAGATTTTAAAGGTTCCGACGGTTGGGTCAGTGGGTTCAAGCAACGACATGGGTTAGTGGACAAAAAAGTGGCAGGAGAAGAAGCTGCAGTCGATTTATCACCGATCGACGCCTGGTTAGCTAACGTTTGGCCATCCGCATCGGCGTCTTATGCCCCCGCCAATATCTTCAACTGTGACGAAACCGCCCTGTTCTTTCGAGCTATGCCTCAAAGGACCTTGGAATTTAAAAACAAATCTTGTCACGGAGGTAAGGAGTCAAAAGAAAGATTGACAGTTCTCCTCTGTGTTAATGCTGATGGATCGGAAAAACTACGACCACTCGTGATTGGAAAGAGTCAAAAGCCAAGGTGCTTCAAAAATATCCGTGATTTGTCATCCCTCCCAGTTGACTATGCAGCCAACCGTAGTGCCTGGATGACAACGACAGTAAGATTCCTTCTTTTAATTTGAAGTGATTTTTAATCTTAAAGCCTTTAATGTTGCCATGACATGACCATGTCATTTTCATATGTAGATTTTTAGTGGATGGCTCAAGAAATTGGACCGGAAAATGACGTTTGAAAATCGGAAAATACTGTTGGTTATGGACAATGCTCCACCTCATGTAGCAGCTGAGACCAATTTAAGAAATGTTAAAGTTCTGTTTCTCCCACCCAACGCCACTTCCGTTGTTCAGCCACTGGATCGCGGGATTATAAATTCCCTCAAGGCAAAATATAGAGGTCTACTAGTGAAGAAAATGATTGCAAGATTAGATGCCAACCAGACGGCGAAAATTGATGTATTGGAGGCAATTGAAAATTTGGGAAACTCATGGAATATGGTTACTTCTGATTGTATCAAGAACTGCTTCAAAAACTCCAAATTGGTCCAGCTTCCTTGTGAAAACTCTGAAGAAGTTGTTAACATCGATTTACCACCTGGTTTCTCAGGAGACTTTAATTTGTCTCAGTCTGATTTTGAGGAGTACGTTAACGTGGATTACGATGTAATGAGACATTTAAAATTTTAATCCACTAGTTTTTATCATTGAGAAAAATTGAATATTAGCGTGTTTAATTTATGAATTTTGTTTGGTTTCTAGGTTCCTGTATATGAAATTCCTAGCATTGACGAAATTGCCCGTAGTCATGAGAACAGTAGCTCTGTGTACAATGAACTGGATTATTCAGATGACGAAGAGGAAGTAGTTGATCGCCCAACCATTTCTAATTCTGAAGCCCTGGAACTAGTGAAAAAACTACGATACTATTCCATGTGTACTGGTGTAAACGCTAATGGTTTAGATAAGTTAGAGCTGGAAATATTGAATCTCTCATTGTCCTCTCTAAAACAAACCACTATTGATTCTTATTTTAAGAAATTTTAATTTAAATTTGCATTAAAGTTCGTAAAATAAAATTTATTTGTACGAGATTTGAGCACGTTGAATTTTCTGCATGAATTCTTTTTATAACGGTTTTGGCCGCTATAGCCAATAACGGTTTTGGCCGTTATAGCCAATAACGGCCATGGGATATAACGGCCAAGTTTTATGTCGCCCTTCACGGCCGTTATAGCCAGCTTCGACTGTAAATGCAAAAAAAAACATTACTACTTTGGGTTTGTTGTACTTACGGGCTTCGGAATGAGAGCGTCCAGTTATGATCGCCCCTACAATAGAGAAAGTAAAAAATTGGATTAGAATTCAAGACTACGCTGCTGGTATAACCTCTAGCCTTTACACTGATACTAACGAATCTAGGCTAATGTCTAACCTCCTGTAGTCCCTCCTCCAGTTATCATCGTTAAAATAGGATCTTTTAAAAGTGAAAAGCAAAAATTAAAAGCAACTTATAACTTGGGGCAATGTGAACTAGAGATCAATGAAAGCAGAAAGTTACCAGGATTTGTAAGCGTCGTTGTACCAGTAGCAGGGAACTGCAAAGCAAAAACTATCATTTTAGAATTCACGATAAATTGTTGAAAGTAAAATACCAAAGTAGACATGTCTTAGTAATTTCACGTGATAGAAACACTTACCAATAAAGCATTAAGAAGAAGGTTTAACAGGAATATACCAAAGGAAAGGAACGCAAGAGCTGTTAAGGCTATGTCAAAAAATGTGGATGATGTTTCTCCCCAGCCCCAACCCTTTCCATCACGAGCCTCGCTAAAAATAATCACCAATTATTACAAACTTCCCGATAACTTAAATGGCAAGCAAATAATGAGTTTGTGGAGTACAATCTTACAGGGCTAAACTTGATTCTTCACGACAACTACCAGTTTGGAGTAATATGGAACTGTACACTATGAAGATCCAAAACATTTTCTTAGCTCGGAGAGTACTCCTCTAGAAAGTTTCCTAGCATGTTGGAAAGTTTCCGCACTTGTCTCATTGCTCACACGTCATAAATCTCGGCTATTGTCCTGTCACAAGGAATGTCAGAATATGACTGACAGACAATTTGAGCCACAGTAAGGGAGCAAGTGATTTCGTGCATGAAACAATGGCAGATTAGGATGAGTTAAGTGGATTCAGTATGAAACTTATGTACCAAGAAAAGTAGTTTCGCAGAAGAGAACCATAAAATGAAACGTGTGCTACCGCTACCGTTAAGCCTATTTTTCTAATTTTATAACGCGCAGTTGATATCAAAACTCAAAATTAGATAGGTATATAGATGCATAGTAGTAGCATAATATTCGGATCAAAATGAGAAAGCACTGCTAAAGCACATTAATTCTCACTAGAAGAAAAAGAGAAAGATTTTTTTATGATTTTACTTACAAGTTCATCACTGTGAGCCGTAAGCACTAGACAGAAAAGAGTTGTTGGATTGGCAAATTTTAGGAAAGGGGTTTTTATGAAAAAATTAAAGAAAAATGATGAAAAAAGAATAAAAAGATCATCAGCATGACATTATAAATTCAAGTATGCATGAAGGACTACTAAAACTTGGTTAATTGGGACAAAATAAAAGGACAGCCATCTTTTACACGTGTTAAGTATGTCAGAGTAAATATTTTAATTCCAACGCATGTACAAATCACTAACAATTAGTAAATTATCTTGTAAATACCATGCACATGTTTAAAGTAAATCTGAAAATACATTTGACATTGCGGAGGTAGTACTAAAATACAAAATAAGCTTTCCACATTTGCATTATTCATTTACGTCTATGCCAAGTACATCAGGATCCACGCCGAGGTATTTCAGAAGCTCTTCCTTCGTGAGAGATTCCTTTTCTATAAAAACACGAATGCAAATTAAAATCGCTTGAACTATATTCAGAATTCTTAAAACGAAAAGTATATACACAAATTTATAGACGTTATCCCTGTTTTTACCTTCACTAGATTTTTTAAAGAGGTCCTCAAAGGCAGTAAGTCCTATTTCCTTCCATACGCTCGTTTCATTTTTTAGATCTTCAATGCTCCGCTAGCAATACACAAAAAACAAAAGGCTTCATTATCATTGGAATTGAAACTTTATTTCATGGGCTATCAATTCCAAATAGAGTAAAATAGACAAAATCTCAGCATTTTCATGCTATAAATAAGCAATTTTTGATTGCCCATTCTTTCACCTTATTTTTATACGACTCCACTTGCTTTAGTTGACACAGAACACGTTCCTTTGCCTTAATCCGAGCTTTCATTTCCGAAATTGTTTTCGCGTCCTCCAAGATCTTTGCCTCGTTCCGTTCCTGGCTTTGTGTTGTACTACTTTCGCAACCATCTGCTGACTCTTCTAGTTTACGCCGTTTGGATGAAGGTTCGTTCGCAGCTTCAGCCTCCAAGTCCAAGTCATCATGGCTATCCGCTTCAGCAGAAATTGGGGTTTCAGTTTTTCTGGATTCCATGTCGTCAGCGTTGTTTCGTGGACTATTCTCCTCTTCCATTTTCTTTGACAGGCTTATAGGCTCTATACCAAAGTCAAAGGAAAACAATTTTTGAAAGTCTACTAACTAAAGGGCATAACTAACTATTTAACTAATTAATTCATTACTTACTAATAATAAAATGATATACCAGTGAACATACTTATGAGTATAAATTATGATTTTTTTCCATGCAAAAATTATGCTTTCTATCATGCACTGACTATTAAAAATGTGATTCTCAATAAATCGTTTTTAAACATTAATTTTAGGAATAGAGTGTAATGTGGTTGACATTCACGTGTTAATTATAATCCTACCGATTACCTATGTGTCATGCAAATAAAAGGATTATTATGCTTTATGATGACCAAATAACTGATATGCAACTAAAGATAATATTATGTACAAACTTTCTCCTTGAATCAATGCAAGGAACATGCATACATGCACAAAGAACCAAGCTCAAAAATGGAGAACAAAGGAAAAGATGACTTACATGATACTTTACTGGGGCTTGCATCCACTTTTAGCTCGTTGACTTCTCCGTCTTATAAAAAACGTACTTTTACGTTTGGATTGCCTTTCGCATTTGTAGACAAATCAGCCAGACAGAAACAGAATAGGGTTATATTATTTATATTGATATTCCGTATTATCTATTCTAGTAGAGTCTTCTTGTATGCATACTGCATACTTGCATTTTAAGAGGCAATTTAAGTATGTAACTTCTTTGGGTTGAGTGTAAAATCCGTATATTCTGGAAGAACTCGCTGTCCCGCAACTCTCAAAACATTGTACTCATACCATACTTTTCTAACCCTTCCACAAAAAACCCTCTCGCTCCAGTCGGCAGTCTTCCTTCAATTCTCAGTCAGCCTCCTATCCTTTCAATAATATTGCACCATTGCACGGAAAAACATGTTTAGACTTTAGACACAAAAGATGAGATGTCCATCAGCCCATGACTCTATGAAAGCTAATTGCTAACTGTGAAAACAAAAGATTAACAATTAAATAATAATTGTACTCTTAACTATTCTGGGCATCCAATAGCGCATTCTTTTCATTCCAGTTGATCATGCCAATCCATTTTTTAAAAAAATTTCAATGCATGTAAATACAAAACAAGCACTTTTCCAAAAAACCTATCCTTTCTTCGAGTCAAGTTTGTAACGTGAAATTATGGTCAAGAGGAACGAAGATGTAAGCATACGAGCGATAAAAGATTTGGGGTGCAATATTGGACGGATAGGGAAGATTATTAGTTTGCTATCCTGCACATGCTTATTGTTTACCAACTCTTTAGACACATTCATTCATACATTTTCCAGAGCGAACAGAATTGAACAGATGCATTATGAATGTCTATACTACTCCGCGTTAGATAATAGATACCAAATTTCAATAGCTTGTGGCTGTGTATCGTTTTTGTTGGTTCGTTTGCGAGAATTCCGAAGGTGGCTCAAACTGTTGGAAGGGCAGTGGAAGTATTTTCTACCCCTATTGTTTGTGACGACGACACGATATACTAAAAGGATATTCTTCCAACTACTTGAAGGAAGAGTCCATCTCTAAAAGCTTTTTCCAGTCGAGGGCAGAGGACTGCAATATCTCTTCGATTGTTCACTAAACTGCATCAAAATAGCTACATTTTATTATTGCTCGTGTTATGCACTTTACGCGAAAACAGTGCGGATTGTTTGTTTATGTTAGTTGAAGATTTGAGGAACTTGGGGAGTTATCATATCAATTAAAATTGTATGCAGAAATGTCACAGCCAGTGAATAATGCTGTGGCAAGCTCGTCAACTAGCAGTAGTGCCAGTGAGGATGCTGCAGTGACGACGACGAGCAGCACAAGTGGAGGAAATGCAGTGGTTAAAATGACGACTGCTGGTGGGGTTAAGGTAGTTAAAAGTCCGGAAAGTATGGTCCAGGCGGTGTCAGTGGCGTCTTCGTCGGGGCAGGATAATGTGATTGTTGTTGTGAATAAAGCGGAGTCTGGAGTTGTTAACTCTGCTGGGGATGTTAAAGTTGTGCCGACGAAACCGATTACGTTTCTTGGATCGCCTGTTACAACGGGAGGTACGGCGATTTTGAAGAAGGGGGCGGCGGTTGTGGGGAATACGATTGTTAAAGTTCAGAAGGCTAGTCCTCAAGGGACTGCGTTGGCGAAAAGGAATATAGTTGTGGCGTCAAGACCGGGACTTAATCAGCTAATTGCGTGTTCGCCAGGAGTCGTTCAGCAGCCTTCACATGGATCTACTCCTGTGATTCTTACTCAAAAGGTGACTGCTGGGGGAATCGTCACGTCCCCGGTGGTGTCCACAGGAGGAGTTAATGCGGGGTTAGCGAATGTGTTGGGAGGAGCTAAAATTGTCACCACATCTACGGCGGCAGCTCAGGCACAGCCTCAGCAAAGGTTGCAGGATGTTAGGGTGGACAATTGGGGAAATTATTGCCTTCAGAGGTTGCAGACTATGTATGACAAAGGGGATTACTGTGACCTGACGTTACGGTTCCATTCAAGTCAGGAAATAAAGGTGTGATTTTGAAAATTTCTCGTTCATTTCCAGCCTTTTCTTTTACGTGTATGAATTTGACATGATTTGATATTATTTTTCCAGGTCCACAGAGTAGTGGTCAATTTATGCACTGAATACTTTTCGAACCTGGAGAAGTTATATGGTCTAACGGAAGGCACACTAATATTACCAAAGGATGTTGAATTTCCAACAATGCAAACGATCATAAAGTGAGTTGATTTAAAAGTTTCAGTGAACTATTGATAAATTTGGCGTGTTACTAATTTAAATTTGTTTCTTTCTTAACAGATTTTTCTACACTGGGAAATTAGAAGTGCGAGGAACTCAATTCAATGATATATACCGCACAGTGAAAATGATGAATATTACTATTCTGATCAAGTTGTTGGAGGCACATTCTAGAAAACCAGGCGCACAAGTTAAGAAGGAGGCAGGTCGTTCAGTTGTTCTGAAGCAGGCTGTTGATTTAGGAAAGGGTCAAAAAGGCCAGGTACAGATTCAAGTCGCTACTGGCACTGGTCAAAATCAACCTGCGGCACCGGTTATTGCTCTCCCAGGTACAATATGTTGTTGTTAAATGTTTTGAAACATGAACTAGCTGTAAGCTATATGGAAGTGTGACTTCAAGTTCAACGCATGAATTTTGTTGAAAGTTGCAGGATCTAAGGCACTTCAAGTGGCCGCTCCAGGAGTCAAGTTACCGCCTGGTGTAAAAACAAAGACAGTATTGGCTCGTGTGCAGGCCCAATCTGGAAAAACAACAGGGCAATCTGCTGCTAAAGCTGCACCCAAAAAGTAATTTTGCTTCAAATTGTTTAAATTATTGATGGTACTGTAAATCATGAAGAATTTGTTATAATGATCGATGATAACAACCTGTGCTTTTTCTAAAAGATTACCAATATGGAAGGAGAGAAAAACTCCAGCCCCACCGGATCCTCCTCCACAGCTGGAAAAGTGGCAAATCAAAGAAGAAGAACCTGCTCGGCCAACTAGATTTGAATGGGGAGATCCAGACGAATTTGATCCGTTTATGTCGTCTTCAATGACAAATCATGCACTGATGGAAAAGCAAAAGGAAAAACACAGTGCCAGAAAAGCTGAAGACATATTTGACACAGTAAAGAGTCAATCTCAGTCTGGTGTAAAAAGGACGCAGCCGGAAACGGATTCTGTTTCAGACTCGGAAGTCTCAAGCCCTAGTGCAGGTTAGGATTTGAATATAATTTACTAATATTCCAGGAAACCGATGGAAATCCAAGGATTAGTCTAACTAAAGTCAATTTTAAATTGCAGAACCACCAGCTGCCAAGATCCCTAAACTAGAACTACAGACAGCTAAAGAAACCCCAAAACCCCCAGAAACCTCCAGTGAAAATATTATTGAAAGTATTGAAACCTCAGTTGAAACAGATGGGCCAATGGAAATTCCAGAAGACGCAATAATTGCAGAAGAGTCAACTATGACTGTAACTACAACCGAACCAAAACCCGTGGAAAAGAAACCGGTCCCAATATTGAAGCCAGCTTTAAAATCCGCTTCAAAGACAACAGGAGCTGGAGATGCGAAAGGCAAAGAAGCTACTCCTCACAAGGTACAACAAGAACAAGGCTACCTGCTTGTCTGTATTTAATAAAAATTCATCTCCATCCCTTATTATTTCTAACTTACATTTTGCGCTTTTCTAGACTGTGAGGTTTGCTCCAGATGTTGAAAAAGAGAATAAAGAAAAACTTGAAACGACAACGACCCCAGCTTCGACATCTGTAACTGCTACAGCGACAACCTCAACTCCTTCCTCTCCATCTTTGGTGATTACTCCTTCCTCCACTTCCAACAAGGCTGATGTTGTAGCGACCTCCACGAATGACTCAGGCGATCAATCATCAAATCACTCAAAGATCATATCTGAAGTACTGCGAAAGTACCCAGATCTTGTGAAAGATAACAAGAACATAAAGTTGAAAATTGTGCAGAAAGCTATGGACCCTTCGTCGGCGGGTTCATCATCGAAAGAAACTAAATCCAAAGTTTCTTACATTGTTCTAAAGTCAACAAGTGCTGGGGATTCCTCAGGATCTACTGTTCTGAAGAAAAGTCCTGCCCAATCCTCTGTTAGTAAATTCTGGGACACTGATAAAACTCCGAAAAAACCGTCGCCTGCAGAAAATACAACGGGGCCATGGCTTTGTGAAACTTGCGGGGAAGGAGAAAACTCTGCGTTAGAATTTGATACGTATTATAATTTCCGACGTCATTTAGTGGTAAGATTTGGTTGTTGATATTAAAGTCGTGTGACGATAAGAGTGTGAAAAAGATATTGTAATTAACCCTTGGCATTGAATTGGTCTTTTAGGACGTTCATGGTGAACGCATTGACGCTAGGATATGCGAATACTGTGGACAAAAAGCCTCCAAAAGAAATCTTTTACTCTATCACTTGTACACTAAACATGGAGTACAGCCTCCAAGAAATTGTACCTTCCCACATTGTGACCGTTGTGATTATGTAGCCTTGAGCGAATCGCTGCTAAATAAGCACAGACAGAACCATGATGTCAGCAAAGAATTCAGTTGTTCCGTAAGTATTCAAATCATCATCTTATTAATATCCGTATGTCGTATGTGAAAGACAATAATTGATGATTGCTCTCTCTCACAGATATGTAACGCCAGTTTTAAGTCAAGTGCTGCCTTGCAAAGCCACATGTCTGCCAATCTACATCGTAATAAGGATACGAAAGTGTATGAGTGTCCTTACTGTCGAAAGCCGTTCGTTCGAAACATAAATCTCAAGGTAATTATCCCCTAACTTTAAAACATATTTTGGTTTCATCAATAATTACAAAAAGAGAACTGTATGATGAATTGCTTATTTAATTTTGTTTGCATTAGGCTCACATACGGTCCTTGCATCGAGACGTAGCAAGAATTGAAGAAATGGAAGATCCGCGACTGCCCCCCGATGAGTCCTTAAGAATGCTTGTCGGTACAGGATCAAGAAGACGCCAGTTTCCTTCAATTTTAACGACAGCCAGAGGATCGTCTAATACTGGAATGGTTGAGTTCGTAACTGCAGATAACTTTGGCGATGGACAAACTGTCAGCTATGTAACAGCAGATGGCCAGCCTATTGAAATAATCGATCCCAGCACATTATCTTCTCTTCCTATCACATTAGTTTCTTCCGGCGAAGGTACCAATTGCGACATTTATTGTACCATTTCAATCATACATGTAATATTACTACAAACTTCTAATAACCATATTTTTGCAAAAAGATGGAATGACAGCTGTAGCCACATCACTTGGAACCACGACGGTCGACGGTCAGCAGAGCTCCAGCACGACAGAATATGTTACTAGTGTGCAAGACAATTCTCAGCAGCAAATGTATGTAATGGATAACTCACAAGGCGCAATGGAAATCGACATGTCAAACATGGGATTGACCCTGGCGGCTGATGGAACTGTGGTGTATGATGGGGATGATGCGTCGCAAAACTTTATCGTTCAAGACATGCAAGGAAATCAATTCCGAAGAATAACAGGCATTGATGAAACTGGTAAACCAGTTGTGTTTCTCCAGATGATAAACGAAGGTAATCAAGTTGGAATGTCGCCGGCTATTCTAGATGACAGTATGACAGTCGACGGAAATCCGGGAAATAGGTAATACATACGTTTGTTTTAAGCTTATGCTACACCAATTACATGTTTATATATTTTTTAAAACGTCTTTTAATCTACAAATTGCAGCCAAATGTATGTTTCATCTGCTGGAATGCAAATACCTGTATCATCCGAAGGAGGTGATGGCCAGCAAGTCATTTTTGCCTCTGCATCTGGCGATGGAACCATTTTGGAGATGGTACCTTCCGATGGAGGATCCCATCAAGTTGTAATGAGCGAAGCAGTACTGGCAGCGCATGGCCAACAAATCGAGGATCAACAGCAACAACATCTCCAACTAGTGCAACATGACGGTTCAGAAGGAATGCAAGAAGTAATTCATGATCAAATGGGCCAGCCCGTCCAAGAACTTCATATCGTACTCGATCAGCAAGAAAATAGATCTGAAGAGCAGGATCATCATCATGTAGACCAGCAAGAAGGAATGGAAATAGTTGAAGTTCAACAATCTGATGAGTCTTATGGTGAGCTGCAACTGGAAACATCTTATACGAGTGGTGACATCCAGCAACTCGAACACGCTGAGACATCCGTTGAGGAGACTGAAACGGTCGAAGAAGAAGCTGTCCATGAACAGGCTGATTCTGAAGTGACGAACCAGGAAGATGGGGCTGAAACTCAACAAATAGAAATTGATGAAACCAGTCAACAGTTGCAGATTGACGAGAGACCTCACACATTAAAGTTTGACTCTGAGTCATTAGATATACATAGTCAGGAAACGCAGGTTGTGTCTGAAGAAAATCTAGAAGAAAGCATTGAGCTTGTTGAAGGTCAAACTTTGACATTAATTGAAGAAGAAGATGGAACACAAACACTAAAAGTTGGGGATAGTAATGTTGACGAGGTGTCGTCGTAAACTGGTTGTCTTAATATTTATGCATGTCGAATAAGCACACAATTACAATTTCATATGATACCCTTGCGCGATTTTCCATTTTTCTTTATTTTTGCATACTAGGGAGGGCCCCGATTTTCACTATATATTTTCCAAGACCTTATCCCCCCCTATAAAACATAAATTTTTGCTCGCCATATCCCCCTCCAAAACACTAACTAACTGTAATTCAAGATTTTTAGACTAGACCAACTTATAAGAATAGCTTATAAAAATATGACAAGTGCAATTTATTGAGTTGAGTTGAACTCAGCAGGGAAGCAAGTTTGTCATGAAGCTGACAGAGTCAGCGTCAACCATTGAAATATTGGTTATTTGTTATTATTGCATACAATGTGATGATCTTTAACTGTAGAATCTAGATGAAAATGTTTGTCAAGTTGATAACTTAAAATCTGATGAGCGAGAAGCATAACTGTAGCTTTAGTCAGTGTTTGTGCAAGCGCTTGAATTTTGAATGTTAGTTATCATGTACGTATGTCAAATTTTATATATTGTAATTGTAAGTTCACCGAGTATTAGGATTTCAGGCATTAGTACCCTGCCAAAGAAAACACTCATCCATGCTCTCGTTAAAACGTTAGTATTTAGTACATATAACCGATTGCATTTAGGAAGCGACTTCCTATTTTGATTGTTGATTATTATTATTATGTTTAAAGAAATTAATTTTACGTTGTTTCCTTCCGTTTTACTGTGTGTAAACTATTTGTTATGCATTTACATAGATTTAGTTTTTGACGGACGAGAGGTACGTTTGACGAGATGAGATGACTAAAATAAGCTATGTATGTATTAAATTTCAAATTGCATTTCTCTATATAGCGTTTGTATAAAAATAATGAGAATAAAATATTTATTATTCGAGAAAGCTAAAGCTGTACTTTCAACTGAAACTTTGATTTCTTTGCTAAAAGCATTTTGCATCTGTTATATGATATGCATTTAAACCACAAGAGTCAAACAAACCAAGAATTTATAGATCTCGAACATGTTTCTCTGCGCCATATTCGAATAATGTTCTCAGTCAAAACTTTGTATCCAAACTTTACGTTTATTTCAAAAATTACAGTAGCTAAACATAACAAATAACAGTCTATTAAAATACGACTAATGAAAACTAAATTATCGCTTTGGCTTTTGCTCTTTGTTCCAGTTCTGCATTGGTAGGGTTATCAGGCTCCCACGGTCTTGGACCCCTAAAGAAGTAAAGAAGTTGCACATGATAATCATAATAATTATGTATTGATATTGGCGTTACTACTAAGATTGCAAAGGTACATCTAATTCATTAATTAATCAGCGACATTACACTATATATTCCTCATTGAGTAGTCAGATTATGATAGCGTAAAACATACATAAATGCTACTTCACTACAATTTTACACACCGTTTATTTTCCCATGTGTCAATGTCCATCTTCTGTATTCTTTCGAATTCCTTTTCAAGACTAATTTCTTCCGGCTTCCTCATAGTTAAGCCGAACTCCTTTGCTTCTTCCGGTGTCAGTCTTTTTTGACCCCGGTGCTCGTACCTATTAGAATATATTTAATGGATTTACAATAATTATTACTTCACAGTCCATATGAAATTTGTACACATTTTGATTTGAAATCTGTGCGCAATGAACTTTTACACTACACTCGTTGTATTTCCTTACATAATCATTTTTTAAAAAAAATGAACTTTTAATACCTGATTTTTTGAAATTGTGTCATTCCAAAGGAGCCTCCTATGATGAGCACAAAAAATGGGAGTGTAAAATTGAAGAATCTGTTTTGAGAGAATAGGCGCGATAGTCTATTCGCCATTTTCGTGATTTCTTCCAAGCTAAACGCTAAAATAAACTATCAACACGTTATCTTCTCTATAAATTCCTTCACGTTGTTATCCGTCATCCGAGTAGTGGCTTGTAATCTTCCCCCTCCTTAAGTCCTCAAAGTCCTCATCCTTTTCTTAAATGCTTTACGTTTAATTGTTTCTATATAATATTATGTAACTCATATCGTTTCCTAAAATGATGAAAAAGTAGCCTAAATTTAATGGAAACATGGACTCATGGTCTTTTGCAATGTTGTGTTTCTGTCTATTGTTTACATGTGACTTTTCAGGTAAAAGCCGTATTTGCGATCAGCATAGCATGTGAGTTTTGCCATGTTGTCTTGTAGGTAATACTCAATACTCACTGCACCTCATCATCAATCATCACACACAACACACAACAGCAAAAATCTTTGTCTCATCTCATGTCTTTGTTCTTAGCATCTCTAACTCTAACTAAAATGAACAAAGTTGATGATTTAGAAATTAGAAATGCCAGTCTCATTCGTAATTACTGGACTGGATATGTATAACTTCACTTCTATCAAATGACTATATATTAAATTCAGACAAATTAATTTCATTAATGTTTGTTTTGTTTAGCATCGTTTTTTAATAGTCAGCTCATTTATGAAAAATATATTGCATTTTACATAATTAATCGTGTAAATAGTTGTCTTTCGTTTCTTCGCAATAACAGGATTTTCTACAGGAAACTCTAAAACGGTGTATTCATTGACACAACATCCGGTTATGAAGATTTTAATTAGACAGGGATGTTGAAAATTAAAAATCAATACTTGAAGTGAGAGATAAAATAAGTACCATATTGTAAAATTAATTATTGTTTGGTACATGACATGCTATTTCCCATTAGCCTTGTAATACGTAGTCAGAGAAAGAGTTGCGCTTAAATCTAACATTCGAACCAACTATTCGTACGCAATTCAAAAAAGTTCAAAGATGGCGAGTATTTTCTTAGATTACGTTATTGCGAAAGTTTGTTTTCGGGATCAGAAATTCAGAAATTAAAAGTCCCATGTCTAATCCATCACGGTACGGTACCACACAGGTGAAACGGACTCTAAGCAAAAACATTTGGATTTCGTAACGTCACTAAATTTCAAAATAAAATACAGCAATAAATATTACTTGAATTAAGTAAATTAAGGTCTCTACAAACGCTAACAATGGTAATATTAGCAATGTGTAAGCAGGCAGAGAATACAACTCGTGTATATTAAACAGGTTCCGTGAATTGAACAGAAATACATGATAAATAGTAAAATTAGTCTTCCTCGTCATCAATTTGCATTTCTTCAACCATTCCGACTAGACTTGATTCGCTTAGTTGAGGAGGAGAATTTTGAATCGCCAAGCCACCTTCACGCAAACGAAGCACGCTGAATTTGATCTTGAAGTCGTCACTCCCAGATCTTGGATCCTTCATTAAGCCAAACATTTGTTCGAAAACTCCCACTGGTCCACTTCCTGTCCTGCGATGAATTACACCACACACCATCACTTGTGCAAGACCATATGGATTAAGGTAACCTCTGATGCCAGCGTCAGTTAAATTGGGTTGAAAGTAGAGCATCCTCATGCGCACTAGATCTTTTATTTCTGCACAGGCTGCTTCTCCATTCATCATGGTTTCATCAATCAGAGTGTTATCTGGATGCGCAGGAAATATAAGCTCCAACCGGTAGTTACATTCGGGCCAAAAATGCTCCACTTCGAAATTAATCAGTGAGTTGAGTCTTTGATAGTACCACGCAGCAAACTCTCGTCCAAGTTGCTGTCCAAGCTCATGACTTTGGGAAACAGGTAGAGAAGGGGCACCAGTTGTCTGTCCCCCGTCGGAAGCTACCATCAAATTATTCTGTCCCTCATTCGGGTTAGCTCTGGCCTAGTCAGAAAAAACAAATGTTCCAAGATTACAAAAATGCATTCAAAAAATTATCAAACATTTGCATGCTAATGTTTTAAATGTATGTACTTACTTTTCGAGATGCTCCATCTAACATCAGTCTTAGGTTTGACGGTATTACTACACCCCAAAATTGTAGAGCATCCATACAAAGGGCGTTTTTCGTTACAGGCATTGTAAGTTTTGCACCTTTCTGAATCAAATATTTAGCTATATAATCCTTCTTCATTTTCCTTCTGCTAAGCAAGCTCATTGTGTCTCCGTAAGAGAGGATACTGTTGATAGCATCTAAAATCCATTCAGGTTATAAATTGACCATTTATTATTAATAATAGATCTTTCATTATGATATAGAACCAGTAAAATCTCATTACAATAGCTCAAAAACACCAACTTACGTGTGACAGCGTCAGTTTTTGGCTTCCCATTTTCGTCACAAGGGACAGAACCAAACCTGACGAGCGAATTAGTCACGGTTCCCAGCATACTTTCAAGATCTGACTGAGGAAGAGAAGCCAAGATTTCTCCGAGTCCCTTTCTAGCAATTTCCTCCTCTTCAGTGCTCAGCATTTTGGGGGGTAAAGCGTCCATTATCGTATCCGACTCCTAGTTTGGCAGCCAAGAAAAGTCCAGGGATCTAAAAAGAATCAATAAGAAACAAAAAAAATTAGAATTTTTAGTAATAAAACAAATTAATCTCACTCAACACAATTTTTAAATCCTCTCAAGTATTTCGTTGGTCATAGACGTGTTGAATTTTGTCTAACATGTCTATGTCTCTCCATATTCTTAGACTTTTGTCATAGCTAATTTGCATTTAACACAACCATTTCAATTTTTCCTAATGTTCCTAATAGATAGATCTATTACCTTAATCTAAAGAGCTACTTACTTGACAATGATGTCAGATCCAGCAGCAGTTAGCCAAGAGATCAAAAGTCCAGAATTTGGAAATAGACAATCGATAAGGACAGTTATTCCGTTTCAATCGCCCAAACAGCTTTTCAGGGACAACAGAGTCGCTACTTATCTACCAAAGGTGCCAGTGTCTGATACACTGGAATTGAGATAATTCGTGAAAATGGAATCGAACTCAAAATAAAAAAAATAAGTAACGACAAACTTTGAACAAAGATTCGACACATTAGTGTAGCATCTTATCAAAATAAGAATCTAGATTTAGACTTTTCCAGAGACTTGTTAGTCGTAAGACCGTTTCCGAAACAATGATAACTTTCCACAATTTTCCTGGCAATTTATACTACTGCGGCTTCCGGTGGAGGTGGTTAATTTGTTAACCTATTTAGCAGTTATCAAACAAATGAAATGTTAGACATTAATAGACAACTAATTGGAATATCTTTAACTTTCATGAAAAGATAAGAAAAAATTAAACAAATATTTCAAAGAAAATTATTGACTCTCTAATTGGAAGCTGCATTGCATATTATGAATATTATGCTTCCACTGGACAGGAAACAGATCATCTGCATAAATGTTTAAGAAAACTATTCCAAGTGGAACTTAAAGCGGATTATCATGTTTTGCACAAAGCATAGCCACCAATTGACAATTGCGACAATCTACCTTCATCTAATTTAGGACACTGCATGAATGAGTCGTTAGAAAAAACTTATATGCCGACCAATTGACAATAAGTCCGTTGAATGTGAAAACGTCAACTATGATTTAATTTGGACATTCTCAGACTGAATAGTTTGCAGTAAAAACCTGTGGTTGTCGATTGGATAAACAGTCAAAAATTAAAATGAGTGTGATGTTCAAAATTAACTTTGTGCGTTTGTGGCTTGTGCAATGAACCATACCATAAGGCATAATATTATGCTGAATTACACATGGAATGACTATGTATTAAACTCAAACAAATTAATTTCAATAATGTTTGTTTTGTTTAGCATCAATTGTTATTTAATAGTCGGCTCATTTATGAAAAATATATCACATTTTACATAATTATTCGTGTAAATAGTTGTCTTTCGTTTCGTCGCAATACGAGAATTTTCCACGTGGAACTCTAGAATTAACATAACATCCGGTTATGAAGATAATTAGATAGGGATGTTGAAAATTAAAAATCAATACTTAAGAGAGATAAAATTAGTACCATATTTGATCTTGTGTAATTATTGTTTTGGTACATTACATGCTGTTTCTTATTAAAATTATAATACGTAGCAGATAACGAGTTGCGCTTAAATAAATCTAATATTTACACTTTGAACTAAATATATTTCAGTTTCGTATTTAGTAGTAAGTATGTGTTCGATGTAGAGCATACTTAAATCCCAAAAAGCTCAAAGATACCGAGCATTTTCTTAGATTGCGTTTCTTCGGAAGTTTATTTTCAGATTATTTTACGGAGGACGCCGAATTTCAAATAGAAATCTGTTCAGAAATTAAAGGCATGTGGTTTGTGGATCACGGTGTCACCAACAGGACACGTGATAAGCAAAAACATTTGATTTGGTAACGCTATCAAATTCACAAAATAAAATATAGCAAAATATATTGCTTGAATTAAGTTATACTAAAGCTAACAATGGCAATAAGTGTAGGCAGAATAAAAACCGTGCATACTAAGTAGGCTTGCTTGGATTGAACAGAAATGCAAAAATTTAATAGTAAAATTAGTCGTCTTCCTCATCGTCATCAATTTCCTCAACTATTCCAACTAAACTTGAATCACAGAGTTCAGGAGGAGAATTTTGAATCGCCAAAAAGCCACCTTCACGTAAACGAAGCACACTGAATTTGATCTTGAAATTACTGCCAAACCTTGGATCCTTCATTAAGCCAAACATTTGTTCGAAAACTCCCACTGGTCCACTTCCTCCCCTGTGATGAATTACACCACACACCATTACTTGTGCAAGACCATGTGGATTGAGAT
>JAQIXX010002195.1:0-26258 GCA_034700605.1 Willowsia nigromaculata
GTGGCAGTGGGCCTCTGGTAGGAGCAGAATACTACACGGAGCCGGAGTATGAGCCTCTCATCAGTGGCGAGGGTAGCAGTGTTGCTCAAATTTCTAGTCATCTGTACAACTTTGCAGTTCCCAACCGAAACCTTCCACCGCCTCCACCTCTTCCTGCACTAACGGAGGAGGAGGATATTAGAGACGAAGAGGAGTTTAAGAGGTATGCTCGGCTCCGAGAAAAACTTGCAGATGAGCTATTGCAGGATGTTGTGGCTGCTGCTGGAGCGAGAAGAAATTGGCAAAATGGTCGGAATGGAAATGGCAATGGTAATAATAGGGAACAGATGATGATACAAAAGCAGCAGCCTGAAGGAGAGGAAGTGGAGGGACTGGGAGACCGGGAAAGTCGCTATATTGTTGATTCATCGAAACTCGGCACTGGTGGGAATGGTGGTGTTGTCTCAACGGAAAGTCCTCCTCAGGCGATCATTGCACAACAAAGTGGTTTGGCGGATGTCATCTCGAGAGGAAGAATTGATAGCGTCATGTACGTATACTTTGGTGATAAACTGAATGACTATCATACGGAAGAGATTGCAGGCAGAGTGATTCAGGTAAATTGGATGCTTTCACCCGGTTTTTTCGTAATACTATTTTTTTTCGTTGGATAGACTTTGCAAACATTTATGGGATGTTGTAAACGTTTATATATAAATAGCAGTCAATACTTTGCTGCAGCTGCTTTTATCTTTTTTACGTGGGCTGTACAATATAAAATGCGACTTAATAGGTTGCGGCGAACATTTATAATGTACCGTTATCTCGCAACACGAATGGAGATATCGCTATTGATTTTTAAGAGACATTTTCCATCCCTATCTGATATAAGCAATTTCGTTTCTCTGAGTTAAGTGTACAATGAACTCCAGCTATTCTGAAAGACCGAAATGTTTACATTACGACTTGAGTTTCTCGAAAATCAATAACGATTCCATTCACGACAATTTCACGTTCAGATTCTATTTTAAGAAGATGACGCTATTTCGCATTCTTAAAATAAAACGCGCTCCTTTTAACATTGAAAAAGGAACATGACAAGAATTGGGATATTGAAATTTATCCTTTCGTTTTCCTATTATTTCTTTTATTGCTGCGATTGAAAAAAAGTGAAAGCAGGATTGCATCGAAATTCTTATCTTTACGCTAACTATTCTATTAATTATTATTTTTGAACTCGGCTCATTACAATTTTTCCATTCAATTTTCAATTCCAGGCTGTTGGAGGAGTGATCGCAGCAGTCGCCCAGGTGTTGACAGTTTTAGGAGCTGCAAAATGTGTTCGCAGAAACGCTCCCACTCACAACCTTTCCGTGCACTTGCACATTGGATTCGCCTTGCTCATTTCCAACCTTCTGCTTTTACTTGCAGTTCACGTAAGTCAAACTTAGGATATACTTTGTGAGAAGATTAGTTTTAGTTGCAGCGTTCCAAGTTTTGATAAAACTGTTCATCCTTGGCCTTAAAAATGAAAATTACCCTTCCACTTATCTTCATCAGTTCGCAATTCAAGTTAGTAGGAACTACAAGTGGTGATTACAGATTACATCTAGAAAGCATATTTTGTGATGAGTCGTTCAAATCCTTTGGGAAACTACTATATTATGTACAGGCGAGCAAAAATAGTTTGTGCTATTGCTTGCCTGTCATCATATCATGCAACTTTCAACTTAGCTTTATGGTTCACTGCTAGTGTTAATGAGGCATACAGCATCATTAGTTTGGCACGACTAAAAATGGTGTTTAAAGTTTGTAGGACTGAATGTGCCTGAAAGGGATACCTAATAGTCATGGTCATCGCATCACTGCAGAAAATGACCCTTTATACAGGCACTGTTATATGCCGCGTAGGCGTAATACACTACTGACAAGGGAAGATGTATAGAAGACACTTCATTGTAATATTGTAATTGTTCCCACTAAAAGGAAAACTTGGGAGGTGTTTGCCCAGATACGCAATTTTGGTGAAGTCTCATTATTGTCTGCTAAGAAATGAAAGACAGGAATCGATTTCCCATGTACATAAAGCAGTCAGTTCAGTCCTTTAATCCATATTGCGAAAAATTATTTGAAGCCTAGCTAGAACTGTTGCAAACTAGAAAATTGTATATATACATACATCAATTGTTCTTTTTATTTCAATTTCTAACTTTTTCCAATTTAGAAAATGTCAAGTAGAATGATATCTATTTCTAACTCATAAGAAAGGGTTATCTAAGATGTAGTGTATGTACATGCAAAAAATAAAGTAATACGTGCATAAGAATGCTGCTCACAATTATTTTGCTTAAATGTTGATATTCTCTCTTGTTCAACTAATTTCCATCTGTGCAACTGTAAATGCAGCCATACTTTTAATTTACATAAAGCAGTCTTTGTAGTTGATATATAATGGCATTGGTTTCTTGAAGCTCTTAGAACTCTTTCGTTTTTAATATAAAATACTGGCATGAACGTTTTATTCATTTCCTTCTCGACACGAGTCTTGTCATTTTCTTAGTAAGAAATTTCATTTCCTTCGTTTTGTCTGCTTCTCTACATCCGCCTTCAGCAAAGCTTGTATACTCGACCACTAGCAGAACCACATAATATTATACTCTCTAATTCCTTGACTAAGCACTTAAAATTGAACTTTCGTAAGGGTTCCCTCTCTTAAGAAATTTCAGAGAATGCCGGAAGATGCGAATGAGTCTTGAAGTGACACATAACATCCTCTTCAAGATGTTGGTTGAGAATTTTATCATCCAACATAAATTTAAACAGTTACTCTACACCCAACCATGCACCTCCTTCCTTACTTATTTGAAATTTTAATTAAAGTTCATGTACAACATTTTTACAAGATTTTTTATTTGTAAGTTTAAAAAATTCTAGTGCAAATTCGAATTTTCGTTGTAATGTTCAATGTTTTGTAATAGTTTTGGCGTGTAAAGGCATTTGGACGTATAATTTCAGAGTACTTTTACTACCTAAAATGAAAGACCTTCAATTCACAGTAGTGTTCACTGTTTGTGTTCAGTAACTAGGCTGTTAGGTTCTCTCAATTTTGTGCAAACCTCCAGTGTCAATTCAATGCACAAAAAAATGTTTTCTTTGTTGGTTTTGGGACCTCAGAAAGCAACCGGAACCGGGAATGTGAAAAGTAAAGAAGAGAGCCTAAGACAACAACCAAGAGATCAATATACAGATACGACGAGCGTTCTTGTGAGGATCCCTAATCTAAGCCTTTCGCTTTCTCTTACGTTATCTTTGTGCACACATCTCCAAAAACGAATAAACGTAGATATTCTCAGTAAACTCATTGGGGATCGCCGGGATACATGCTCATAACCCCTTAAGAGGAGTCTTCTCTAACCAGTTGCTGTGCTCTCACCTTATTAACTGAGTGATAAGCTTTTTTATACTTGGATATAGCCTTAACTTTGAAACCTTTTCCTTTCTTTTTGTTTATTTGGTTCAACTTGTGACTTTAGCCGGATATATGCCTTCTAGCTACTCATTGCAAAATGTGTACATCCTCCGAAAATGTTTTCCCTTTGGTTTTTCGTAACCTATTTACTTTCACTTTCGTTTCCACTTGTATTTGTCGTTGCTTTCCTGTGTCACTAGGATGAGTAAGGAAAGGTTAAAATGCCCACCACCACGTACGAAACATGACTACTATATGCATATTATACAACCTAAACTTCATGTGATATGAGTTTTAAGTCGAGTACCAGGAATTTCACGTTATTATTGCATACCGGAGCCTGCTTAAACTTTTACACATGTGGAATTTATGTGGACAAGAGAAGAGAAAAACTAAGGACGGAAGTCAGAGCTGCTGAGCATTCAAAAAAGTGTGTACGTTTGAGATGAAGGCAAAATATAAACAGTCCTACAAGATGTTTTTGCTACTAGAATTGAAGTGTGTTATGTTATGCCTATAATATCGTACACACATACACACACATTTTTATATGGAAATAAAAGTACAATTTTGGAATCAACAAAAATTTGTTTCATGTTTCAAGTTAAAAATACGAGCATACTTGCTCTTGTGTAATGAACATTTTCTGGAGTTTCGGAAGGTTACTTTCGTATGTAAACTAGCATAACAAAGGTTGTACACTTTTAGTTCATATTACAAGAGGGAAATGACATTCTTTACTCTTTTAAAGTGTAACGTGGTGAAAGCATAGTTGACTCGAAAATAAGCACATACCTGCTTATTTTATACATTTGTAGCAAAAATCTACTGTTATTTTATGAACATAGCAGCTGCCCACTCACTGCATTGGCGAAATATTGTACATAGAATTTGCAACATCATATTATGGTACACAAATATATGCATGCACATGAAATTCTCTTCTGGGGATAACCAAGTGAAGAGTATGCGAAGTATGTGAATGGATAGAAAGCACAAACTAAAAGTGGTGACCATATGCCCAACATGTGAAAGGAGAAAGTGTAGTGAAAGTCTCGGGAAATGGTTTGGGGAAAGTGCGATCATGAATGAAACATGAGGTGGAAATTCTGACGGGAGTCAGCTCTTCCAATGCCGTACTATCATCATACTAGTAGAGTTCTATGCAACATCCTTTGTGTTTGTATATATGGTATGTATTTTCATTCTTTTTTGCCAATATAACAGAAAGGAACACTTTTACAGACAGAGCAATATACGTGCGTAAGCATACGAAGGAATGGCATACCAACTCTTTTTTTTTTTTACATAATGTTGTCCCACATCCTGCAAAAGCATCTTACCACTACTTTACTCCATCGTTTTCCTTGTTGCTCATGTTGGATGAATTTGGAGGAAAAGAATCCGAACAAGTTGCTCAGGAGTAACCCTTGTCATAACCCTTCTCCTTTTCACCATACACTGTAGTCAGTAAGCCTCGTAGTCACCCTCTTTTAGATATCCCTTATCATTACAGTCAATGTATTTTCAAGAGACCATTCTCAGTAGTTTGAAATTTCAACAACGACGGCCCTCACTTTCACTAATATATTCCCAGTGCTGCGGAGATGAGAGACGCTAGCACTTCTAAGAATTCAGTAGAGACTTGAAGGGTGAGCTCCGGGCAATAATAATACTTGGTGATGCATGTCCCTCGACTGACTTGCCCATTTGTCCACTTTGATTTCCCTTTTCCTTTAACAAAATTTTCAAGAAAAGGGAAAGCAAACTTTTTCTAATTTTGCATCTCTTCCACATGGTTGGAGTTGTGCTGTGTGCGTAGTCTAATAAATAATAGCACGATAAACACGTGTACTTGTTTTATGCCTACAAGAGGACACTTTCGCTATGAATAATAATGAGGATGAGGAGTAAAACAGAGCCTAAAACGCAGGTTTACCATTACCTACTCTCTACATCATGGTGGTGAACACAACTACAACACTCAACATTACAGTAACACTGACTATTTAGCATACATAGTGCTGTAATCCAAAGACACAAGGCTTGGTATATATATTTTTTTACTACGAACGTGCTTTAGAATTAATCAAAAGCTATAAGCATGCTTAAAGATTTATGATGAACCCCAATCTCTATACCACGAGTAAAAATTATTAAAAGCAAATAGGCATAAATTTTTTGGATTTAAATCTCAATCAGGCCTATTCTGAAACATATTCAGATCAACAACATATTTAATATAACCATGTAAAACCAAAGAAATACCTTTTCAGATGATTTTTTCTTTTCTTTCATAGGCAACGGAACCAACTGACATATGTGCGACAGTGGCTATGATTCTTCACTACTTACATTTGGTCATTGGGTGCTGGTTGTTTGCTCACACAGTACAAACTTACCGTGAACTCCGGCGACATGTCGAGGCGCCCAGCCTACTTGAAGAGGACGCTGAGGACCACCGATTCGGGGAAGTTCCCCGAAGACCAACTCGACCAAACATTCTTCCCTACTGTTTTGCAGCATGGTCTGCACCTTTACCCTTCATACTTGTAAGTACACATTCAGCAATATATTTCTCCGAAAGTTTTTAAATTTGATTTAATATTTCAAAGAGGAATTGGACAGAAAGCCTTTAGGCAGTACGATATATATGCATATCTGTATATTCCTACTACTTTACAAAACCCGTTTTATGAGTATGAGCCATGTTCATCCAGTGATTCATAATATATTATATGGCTTGGTACATCTGATGTATATTTCATGTAGCCAATGAACATCCATAGTAGAAAAAGTGTCCTTTGTATTCTAGACAGGAATTGAAAAACTTTTTTCTGTGTTTTGGTGATCAATAGCATACACACATAAAGACTTTTGTGTGTACTAACGCTAACTTTGTCGTTCATTCTATCACACTACTAGCTAGTTGGTTAGACTCATAACCCTTGTGCATTAGTTCACATCCCAATCCACTGAGAGAAAGTTGGTTAAGTGAATAAAAAAGTTCTTTTCTGCGTCTTTGAAAGTGATGATATTATCACGGGAGTATGATCAATATGAGCGTGGCTGATGATGAGGAAGGCAACAAAAAACTCATCAGCTTCCCGAGAAAAAAAGTTGATGTAGCATCTGGAAATAGAGAGAATGGGAGTATAAATTCTCTGGAATATTGGTAAAGAACTGAGCCTGTTGGATCAAAAACCTGGAATTCTATGTTACCAAAAGATTTCCCTTCTACAAATGCAGACAATCATATCTTCGGGATAAAATGTATTATTCAATGCAGACAACGTAAAAGTATGTGTGCAATGTATAATAGGTTTACGCTATCAGGTTATGTAAAGAAAACATGGGTACTTTTTGTATGGTGAAAACACTATCGGGTGTGTACTGTTATTACGAAATCGAGTGGTGCATCAGCCAGCGTAGTTCTCTTTGCAGATGGTACAAGATCGCATGACTGTGTTCTAAAGCAAGGAGAGAAAGTAAGACCGTGTATTTATTTGCCATGTGCAAAGTATACACGGGAGCTCACAGATTTCATTTAAGATTTCATAATTTCTTGAGTAAGGAAAAATGAAGTGCCGTATTATAAGATGACAAAGTATATTTATTTTACGAGCTTTTTCATTGTTGACTTTTGATAAATTTTTCCAAGATACGCGAATGACAATAAGATAAGGTATAGCATGTTTTGCGTTTGCAACAAATTAAGTTCACATAACGCATGTTCTTTGTATGGTGCATTTTGATTTGAAAATGTTGGTTTTTTGGAATTGGTTTTTGTGACGTCAAGTGTGAATGATGGAAGTAAAAAGATAACTTTATTTAGGTATTCTGTATAATATAAATGTATCAACTCCAAACTACGTAATTAGGTCGACCTCAGGAGACACAGTGTTGTAAAAGTTTGATAACTTCGTCCTTAACAAATTTTAAATACACGAAGGGTTATGAAAGCAACCGTTTTCACTTTACTATTGATAATGCTGATGCTTTCAAAGTATTTAAGTGTTTAAAATAAACTTTTTACAGCAAACAAACTAAATGTTACAGTTGTTCAGAGTTCAAAAAAAGAAACTTACTTGGGTCTGCAACTGGAACTCGTTTTTATAGCTCATGGTTCACAAACACATTTCTATACATTCGCTTACTTTTATTCGAGTACAGAGTACAACTTTGATTATTCGACGTAATGTATCATGCAAGGCAAGCTTTCATCATATATGCTGTGTAAAATTCGAGGGCATACGACATCGAAGCCACAAAAACTCAAAATTTTTGCTCTGAATTTTATAAAATAGCAAATAACGATGAATTAATGGAAGAGTTAGGGAAAAGCACTTAGCATTTCCTGCTAAGTTTACAAAAAGAGGTTCAATACTATAAACTTTGTATTTAGTGTTAAGTAAATCAAAATATTATTAGTATTAATGTAGAACTACCAAACTTTTAGTATTGCACTTCGTGCTTAGAATTCTAAATGTAAGCAAAGCGTGCAATTCATTTTAAAGCTCATGTGTGGCAAAAATTACATGCAGCAGAGACACTCTCAATGTCGAAAAAATGTACTGTCTGTGTATGTTATCGTTCTGTTCTCGAATTTATGCCGCTGACTTGGCCCGCTTTTTCATTTTGACTGTCATCATTGTGTTCCCGGAGAAAACAAATGATGCGCAACTTGGACTCTGTATTCAAACATGCATTTTTTAAAGAAAGCGAAGTTGAGTTGCCATAAACTTGCTCGTGGAAGGAAAGGAAGGAGAGGTTTATTATTATCTATATTTCTTGATATCAAGGCGATTTTTATCAAGGATGAGAAGAATAAAAGGAGGGAGTGTACTTTCTCCCGGGTTTGATAATATAAACGCCAAAGCCTGTACGTTCATAGTGGAAGAAAAAGACAGGAAGGAATTAAAAAAATGATGATAAAAGAGAAAGACTGGTGCAAGTACTAGTTTAGTACGCGGAGTCGCGCAGCATGCATTCACTCAAATTTATTACTATATTTCTTTCTCTTCGCGTCGCTTTCTTTCCAACATTGAACATTCTCAAAGCAGTACTTTCCATAAATAGTTCTGTATTAAAAAAGCGAATGAATGGGAACATCGTAAAAATGTCAAAGTTGACTCGTAAAATAAATCGTGTATCAAGCTTATTATTCATTGCTTTCTTGTTGCTCCGATTATCATTTCCTTTGAGCACATCATCTGATTACATATTTGAAGAAGAAAGCTCGAGGACAACAAGAGATGACGTAAGTCTCAGTTCTGTGAGACAAAGTATTTTGGTCTTTGTGGGAAACAAGGATTCGTATCATGTATATTACCGAAATAATGGGCACTACCTATTTGCATGTTAAGTATGTTGGATGACATCTACTCAAGTGAAGGAGAAAAAATAGTTATTTATTAGGAAACTAGGTTTATGCCATGAGCCATGACAGAATCTAAATTTATCTAAATGAGATGCATATCATCCAGTAATACATGATATCTTAAGATGAGAAGAAGAAATTAAAGTCTTTGCAACTATCATAGGTCGACAATAGCTTCAACTATAAAAACCCCCATAACTCGGATTAATATAAAGTTGCGATAATGACAACCATCGTTTCAATTGACGTCATTTTATTTGTAGGGATAACTTTCCTTCTTTTATAGCAATATATGCTGGGACGTATATGTAGTCAAGTAAAAGGTAAGTTCTTGTTACCGAAAAGAAAGGCGAGGCAATATTTTTTGTTAAATATAACTGATTTTTGTGGCCCACCCACAACTAACAACGCCACCACAAGTCGCCATAATACTTGTTTAAATCCTCTACCATGTTCCTGCTTCTCGTCGCTCTAGTTTTGTCTTTTTCTAAGAACTCCAAAAAAGTTATTGTTTTACAAGCGCAAAACAGCAAGAAGTAAAGTTAGTTATGTCGTTAGCTGTAACAAACAAGATACACGAAGAAAAAGTATATAAAAATGGAATCATCTTTTGTTGTTGTCTCTTTACTCGCTAAAATGGAATGAATAGAAATATATATTACAGTGAAGATGAGGGTAGTTTTTTGTTTCGCTTGTAATATTTCTTGTAAGTTTGCTCATGTTACTCAAACGGAATAGTGGCAGAGAAACAAACAGTATTGAAGAGGAAAGAACGCGGAAAGGCTGAATATCTGTTTAATGTTTCTCTTCATATGCTTTATGTTATTTTCCTTGTTAAAAGGGAAAACACCAGTGAGATGAGCAGGATGGGAAGAATACATTGTATAAAGAAAAGTGCAGAATAAAGTACCAAAATAATGGGAGAAGTAGAAAGCGAGGAAAAGATGTGTCGTTTAGATTTCTCCGAAGAGAAAAAAAGTAGTGAAGGAGAATAAGGAGAGAAAGGGAAGAAAGATCCACAGATTACATTATCCTACAAAATGTGGATATGCCAAACTAACGTAAGTTTATCCATGCTATTACACACATTTATGCATGTACATAGTTTTTTTCCTCTTGCAGAAAATGTACTGATAGACATACTGCAGCCAACTCTCCAAATTTTCAAAGTGAAACACCACGATTGGCATCATCATAGCATCTTGTGATGGTTGCTTTTTCTTGTGCAGAGTGAAATGCAGAAGGGCACGAAGTACTTTTCAACCAATAGAAGTATGCATTGCTTGGTTTGGTATTGTGTTTTGTCTGGTTACGAGCAATAAGTTGCATCATCATCGTTGATCCCAATTTAGCTAAAAGTCAGCTAGCAAAGAAAACAACTTTGTTTCTGCTTTTTTCGATAAAAAAGAAAGTAACAAAGATGAAAGCAAAAAGTATATATTCCAGTTACGTCGGCTGTTGTAAGTATAATAACTGTACTGTTAAAAGGCAAAAAATGGTACTGTTGCGTTCCCTTCCATCGCCTTGATACCACTTTGAAAGCGTAATTTTCTAAAAGTGTCCTCATCCTATTGTGTATTTGCTCCTGTTATATGTTGTACATTTTAAAATCTTCCAGATTGGTTTTAAATGAAAAGAAGACGAGAAGACTGAATATATAGATAAAGGAGTGTGCAATGTGTTTTTTCCAACTTTCCGTTTTAAATGAGACTCAAAGCTGAGCATACATATAGTATTACATTTTCATTTAAAAAGCACTTCTGGTTCAGACTTTGTAAAGAATAAGTTCAATCAAATCAGTTGCTAGTTAAATAAAAGAACGTATGCAAATGGTATACGGTATTATGCCAATGTGCATCAACAATGAGGAAACCTCTCAAAATCTCTACGAAGAAAACACATAATGTGCTAAAGCTGATAAAACTGCGGATGAAGTCTGCAGCCGTAAAAACAGACTGCGTTTTTTCTCACTGTTTATTAGAACATAAATAGATTGTGAAATGGATTTGAGGATGATAATGATATGATATGAATGAAGTCTCCTTGATATGTGCAAACTAAACTAAGAAAATGTTATTTTCGAACGTATTCTTTCCTCTAGCATTTAATCCTGATTTAATCTCAAATGGGGAAAGCAAATAAAAAAGCGTTACTTTTTGTTTGGAAGTGGTGCAACATCCAAGTTTCGTGGAAATAAAAGAGATGAGGATTTCATTCTCTTTCATCAGTCCTCTCTTTCTTCTTTTCATTTGTAATTATTCGGTCTTTTTGATCTTGTAAAAATGGCAGACTGGTCGAAAAATTTAAAAATTTATGCTAGCGTTTTCCCTTTGTACGAAGTTAGCTGTAAGTTATATGAAATATTATTCGAGATTTGCCAATCCTCACGGATTAACATTTGCTCATCAAGTTATGGTTTTAAGCTTTCTTTTCATTTTCTCATTTTACGTGTTAATAAGTTTACTAATGGCAAAACAACAAGATGTAGCCTATATGTAGATCCATACGATCATAATCAATTCATCTAAATGTCCTCGTCAGATCTTTACATGAACAATACAATTTGATTAAATATACTACCAGGAATACTATCAAAAGTATGTCACAATGAAATACAATAGAAATCAGATATCATGTACAAGCAGCAGTATGATAATTAATTAAACTATGCTTTCTCCTCAGAATGTAAGTATGAATAAGTCATTTCTTGGAAACCAACTGGCAGTGTGTATGTCACAGTTCTTGTCACATTAAATACCATTTAGTCTATGTTCACCTATTTCCGTGACCATCTTTGTTCGCGTTGCGTTGTTGATATTCCTTATAATAACTAAAGACAAGTTTTGTTGATAGTGTTCAGCTATCAAAACTCTTATAAAATACATAATATTTGTGCGGAGGAATTGTGAAACTAAATGGTAATTTTCCTAATTTATATTATTCATGAGGCAATGAATGAAATATGTGTGGAATTGAGCAAACATACTTCAGAACTTCAGATGTTTTGTGGACACAAAATTTTACCTTGTTTTTTGTCTTTTGGTTATTGGATTTCTGGGTACTACAAAACAACACAATTCTGCCAAGGTTTTTCTCATCCACCGGATGCTGAAGTTCTATGCAATTTTAAGAGTCATTTTCCCATCCTGGAGTAGCATCCTGCTCTTTAAACACTGTACTTTACAAGGACTCGTATAAATTTTTGTTGCATGTATCTCACATAATTAATGAATAATGCGGAACTTGTTCAGGTGTGCTTTAGGCGTATTTTCAACTTTGGTCGAATGGGCTTGAGAAGCATCTCATAAAAACGACTCCACACACGAGTTCCACTTCAGGTGTTCCCATAAACTTCCATGTGTATAGACAATACGTAAGTGGGTGGATGGCACGCGGCAGGAACATCAGTAATAAAAACTGAAAAGGCACACATGCTCATGTGATGCTGTGTTTGACACGAAGCAAATTTAATGCCCGTGAGAATATTTGGTTTCATTTTAGATAATGATAAGTTTCATAGTTTCGGGTGTTCCCTGAGGTGGAAGAAAATTTATAAAGCATAAATTTCAGCTCCGCAGAATTTATGTTTAGTTCAGTTCTAACCACACATTATGTACTCGCGTATTTTATTTCACACACATGTTACAATTTTGAATACTCAAACATAAACTGTTCCCGTTACAATCAAGTGCCCACGTATTGTCTCGCAACATCTTCTATGGAAAAATAAATATAGTTAGGTACATAAGTTGCAATCCTTGTTTGTTTAAATAATAACAATAAACAAAAAGGTAGGAAAAGTAAATTAGATTGACTGTACGTTCCAAAGTGAGTATTTATTTGCCGACTTGTTCAATGAGCTTGTTATTACATTTTTTCCAGGAATCTTTCCACCCTTTTGAAGTGTACTCGTACAAGAGCTCTTACGATATTTGTTTTTTATTATTATTCATTTCAGCAGCAACTAGAGTCTCTATAAAGAGAAGAATATTACGCAGAAGTAAAGTGCTTCTTGTCTCTGTCATCATCGTCTTGATATAACCCCGCATGAATGAATAAGAAGTGAAATAAGGATTTTCCCAGTCTTCGTGCACACGGTTTCAATTCCAACCTTCATATGAAACGGATTGTAATAACAAGAGACCTTAGAGATGGCAAAGTAATAATAATCATGATGATACTTTTGCCTCTTTTCCATTTTATGTCTTACAATTTGCCTCTGCTTTGAAAGAGACAGAAACGTGATTTCTTTACTCCACTCTTTTTTTTTTTTTTTTACTTTTTATAAGTTTTTGTCTTTGTGAACATGGCTTCGCCTCGGGTCTTAGGTGAAGCTCAAATTGCAGGAGCACAAGGAGTATGAGAAAATATAGAAAATAATATAAGGACAACAAAGGTTTTATGAAGCGAACTGAACAGCAGCAGCAGCACACAGCCAAACAACTTCTTCTCGGATGAGCTGAAACAGAGGCAGATTGAGAAAATATCATCAACATCATCGCTGTTAGGTTGTCTGAAAATCTTGAACTCCAACTAGGCCCACATTATATTTGATTCCGTCCAATCATAAAACCAGGCTTGCTACGTATAGTCACATAGAAGTTGTATTCTTAGATATTTTGATGATTCCATAATAATAGTGGTGGAATAGCAGGGTTATTACGGTTCAGTAAGTTAGCGAAGAAAATGAAGGTAAAAGATTTGCAGATTTCTGGAAGAGTAGGTCTACCCTTATACGTCTCTTTGGAATCTTACTTTCGCATGACCCCTCAGCATTCATTCGTACGGAATAAGTTGAGACACACTACATGTAAGCAGCATATTATATTGTGAACAGCAGCAGGTCGCTTTATGTTATATTTGAAAATAAATATTATACATCTTGAATTATAATCTTCATCTTTTCCCTTGAATTCTGCACATTATAAGAGGGCAATATCAATATCTACCTCGCTATTCACTATAGAATTGTTAGAAAAGGGAAATCTATTTGGAGAAGGAGAAAAGAGAAGTGAAAGCAAACAATAAGGCAGAGTTGTTGATGATGATGATCATATAACAGTTTGATTCTCGGATAGTGTTTCTTGAGGATGACGAAGTAGAAGACGATGAGAGAAAAATGAGATGAGACAAAATAGAGCTGGGCTGGGAAAGGACGAGTGTAAGTATAAAATGTGCATATCTATGAAATGGGAAAGTCACGTATCTAGTAATACTAACGTTTGTAAATCTATCATTAGAGTGTTTACGTCGCTCTTTTGTCAAGTAGAGGAAATCTCGGGTACCATACATAACAGAGGAAACAAAGAATTAAAAGTAAATATATGTATATAGATCGGATGGAAGAAGCAGAATCCGTATATTTAATCATATGTATCTTGTTCTCTGCTGTATCAGGAATCTTTATTCTAGATATGGTGTGTAATAGGAGATAGAGTGGTTACATACTGCATCTTAAAAAGGCAATATTGTCTTCGGTTGAGAATCCATAGAATTCAATCCTCTGTTGAGATTTTAGAAGATATTGGCCTCGGGGAATTTTTATAGCATGAATGTGAACATCAGTTATGTTAACGAGAAACGAGACGAACGATTTTCGTTGTTGTTATTGTTATACTTTCATGCGTAGTTGTTGTTCCAAATATCTTTCAGGAATTTTTCCAATGTATGCTTCTTTTATTATACGTAAAAAACGGAAAGCTACAACGTACTTTGCTCTGAATGAAAATCTGCATATGTCTGTAAAATCAGCTATCATCAAGCAGAGCATACTTTCTTTAGACTTGTTCGTTTTACTTGCAATTTCAGTTGACGCTGTCTGTTTCAGATTTAGCTTAGTTTGTCAGTCTGCTTAGTCGAGATAACATTTTGGGCGCGACACATCCATTCAGTCATGTAAAAGAAATAAAAACTCAGCATTCGTGTTTCACCAGTTTAAAGATATTTTTAATGCATATGAGAACAGAGATGCAGTTGTATAATTGTGTACTAAATAATGAAATGAGTTTATTTATTAGGGATGTTTTTCAATATTTTAAAAACATTCTGAAGGATGATTTTCATCTAGTGAAAGTCAAATTATGTTTTTGCTATAAATTCTGCATCAACGAACAACTATAAACTATGAATAACGAACTTGAATGCTCGAGTAAGAAAAACTCTACGTATTAATCCAAGGTATATAAATAGTCATTAAGGTAATCCTATCTGAAGATATTAGATTGCTATAAAAACCCGGTTGACGGATGGGGATGTGATATATATATTTTCTAATTTAATTTGACTCCACAGCTAATTTTTTCGATATCAGTTGCGCTTTCAGCGATATGAAAATTAAAGGCCATACAAAAGCAATATTTCTGCTAACAAAACATTATGAGAGTTCATACAAGAATTTAATCAGTTGTCGATAATATTATTGGGTAGTGCGTGAACTGTGAAGAATCCGAAACGTCAACAACGACGTTCTATGAGATATAGATGGTGTAAATACACATATAATATGATAATATTTGCTTCTTTTTATTAAGAATCAAATCATAGATACCACAAGAAAGTTCGGAAATGCGCAGCCCCAGGGTCAGGTCTATATGCATGCTGCATAGATTTTCTTATGATTGTTTGCAATTATTTCGTAATGCATTAATATTGTTCATTATTATTGCATCATCAAAATAAATGCAACATGATTTTGAAGGACAGTTGTTCACAAAGTTTAGATTCAGCTTAGTTCAATGATAGGAGGTGAAGAATTCAGAAAGTTGCTGATCATTTAGCAAAGCTCCAAACAGTTTTTATTGTAAAACTGTACCACATGCTATTACCGCATAGACGCATAGATATCAATATCATAGAGTTTTAAGTTTTAACGAAACTCGATTATTATGATTTAGAAACTGATCTGCCGTCGTTCGTATTCTATTTTTGAATACTGGACTCTTCATTATGAACGCAAACTTACAACGAGGATGTGCATGTATAGAACTCCTTTCTATTGGTTCCTTACTCCTTTTCGGATCACTGGCTCGAGTAGAGAGAATGTTTGCCCTGAGGACGAGACTTGGTAAGCGAGGGTAGTGAGGACGTGACTTCAAAAACAATTTCCTGTAATAAAATTCATTGAAGAGCCAACGGTAAACAACGCCAAAGCACAACTACATAATAATAACACAAACCATTCAGGAACGTCTCATGCTACTATTCGTTCCTCTATAAGTCTTTCTATTCTATTATATCTAGCCTAAAGAAATGAATACGTGAAAGCAATTTGAGAAGAGCTAATCCAATATCGTCATCATCATCATATGAGGTGCACTCTTGAAAGACTCACTTATTATTATTATTATAGGTATACCCTTTAATTTTGTTTGAAGCACAACAAGTTGTTTGTTTGATTATTTTCATAAATGCAATCAGGAAAAGCGGTTTAAAACTTTCAGTTTGCAGCATAATTTAAATATAACAATTTGTATTCAAATTTTCTAAGTAATCTAAAATATCATTTTAGAAGCCATATTAGGAAATATTTGCTAAACGAAGAGAATATCAATTTCTCCTCCGTACTCGAGATCTAATGTTATTTTGTGATGTTTACTTATTCATGGAAAACTACGCAGTACAAAACTTTTTAGCTTCATTGCCATTATACTCAACTGCTACTTCCTTTCAACTTGTGATGAATTCCAATGCCCCATCAAGTAAACACTCCGGGTGTGTGTACTTCTGACCCTACACGATCGTCATGATCATTACCCATGCACATCAGTAATATCACCAATATACCACAACCCAATTTACCCCAATTCTGTGTTTGGTTATAGGTGGAATCAGTAGAGGCACATACCTAGGCTTCCGTTTATTCCCTGCGGGAAAGTGCAACACACAGAAGTATTATCTATTTCTCTTTTTCAAAAGTGAAAGCAAGTATTGCTCTTCTGGAAAATTTTGAATTTATATTATTAGCATAGTGTGTCGCTATCGAATGCAAGACGTACAGGATGAAACGTTTATATAGGTGATAGTACTGACGAAAGTAGCCTCTTTACAACCAATCTCTCGCAATCACAAAATAGCACAACAGCAGCAAAGGAAAAAAGGTACCGAGACTAGAGAACTATCGTCATGTTCTGACCGTGGTAATACCAAAGGTGGCACTTATATTTTATTAGGCGGCACAAGTCGAACTGCGTACAATATTGCATTGCGCTTCCCTTCTGCAAATAAATGAAGAGGACCTCAGGGAATTGAGGTTGGCTCGTTCCACGCGCAAAACCTGACAATGATGGACGAGCGTTATTAACTTTGAACTGAGAGATGGAACAAACGCGAGGGGAGAAATAAGTGGTGGTGGTGATAGTAGTGAAAGTAGTGGTCCTATATGAAAGTCTGGCAAAGTCCTCTCTTCCGATGCAATAAGGCTTCGTGTCTATAGCTTACTCATACCTTTATGCTAGTTCAGGTTTGCAGAGGAGCACAGCGTTTGCTCACTCTAAATATATTATTATGGTAGTTTCGTTTCCAGTCAACTCAAAAATTTATAAAATGTACACATACTCGGAGCAAGGAACCTCGTTCCTGTAATAAGAATTTTTTCCCTTCCCCTATTATATGTGATATGTATCTGTGAAAGGTTATAAATTTCAAGGACCAAAATAGATCCTAGATTTACATACATATTAAATATGTGGGTCATCTGGTTCTACTATAACTGAACCGGTACTCTCCTGTTTCTCCTATTCCCAACTCTATCAAATTGTAATGATTCGAGATCAAAACTTCCATGAATCAACTCAAAGCCTACCAAAATGGTTTTTCTTGCCTTGACTGAAATAGAACAGTGTCATTTTTTATGCGAGCTGGAGAGAACTGCAGTAGAATCTTCAAAATGGTTGAAAAGGAAGGGTAACTGCATTGCATGATCCGGCTATAAAATAATCGGTAGTTGTTGTTTAACCTGAAAGCTTTTTATCCTGTATTGAATCAATGTCAGTGGAGCACAGCATTAATATGAATTACCTACGCAGGAAAACGCTCTGATGAAAGTTCTAAATTATCGGCACAGGGATGCTAATAAATTCAAGTCTTTAAGATATTTATTTCCACTAGTATATTGCACAATGTTTTGTAACAATTTTCCTAGCTAGGCTATAACGCGTGCAAATAATGGTAAGCGTTTATTTTTATCATTTTATCCAATAGAGTATAACTTTGAGAATGACACTGGTTCGCTAACTTAATGCTTAACTTTTCTATTTGTTAGAACTTCAAAGAAAGTCTTCGCATGTCAAGTCAAGAAATTGTGATATTGTCCTGCCCTCTCTTTTTACGATTAGCCATAGGTACATGATTTGGAGCCAAAGTTTGTATTTTATGGGGGATTGGCTGCAAGCCACTGGTGCATACCAGAAATTTAATGAACTTTTAACGTAATACATACATACAATCTCCAGTTAGTCTTGTTCGTGGTCGTCAATTTCTTCAACATGGACACACACGTTTATTGGACGTCAGCAGTTGATCAAAGTCTGTTTTTGCCAGTAGTTCTGTTCTTCCAAGAAGATTCCAGAACTGTTACCGTTGTACGTGACATTCGCCCACCATACATTATTAATAGGTACACGTTCCATGTTTTGTAAAAATAGATTCAAAGTAAACTATCTATGCGGTGGTAGTACATTTAAGTAGGTACTCACGTACATTGTTTGTCGATGGAGACTTATTTGGCTTGGCAGGAGACAAAAAATATTATGTAAGTTTGTAAAAGCATATTAGAAACGTTTCGTACACAAACTTTCATCCATCCTTCCATGTGTGTACTCATTTATTTTCTAGATTATATAAAGTTATCTTAGGGGCTAAGTGAATATCACGTTAAACCTCGAAAGAGGAAATGTAAAGGTGACCTTTTCTCTCTTCCGACCTTTTTTATTGTGAATATGACCGTTTGCATAATACAAAAGCTATGGAGCATTTAACGTTGAGTATTAATAAAAACAGTTTTTATTAAGAGCTTTGTTGTGCAATGAGAAAAAAAGTGGAATTGGTGGAACTGTGGTGTTTCTAGGAAAGGAAGAAGTCAGTACAACAGAGCAGCAGTAACAGCATCAAACTAAAAATGTACAAGTTCCACTTAGCAAGTCATGCGAGGAAGAAGCCTTGGAGACTTTTACTTTTTCAGATTGTTTGACCCGTCGTCTCTTCTGCCTGGACTTTCTCCAGTTCACAGAGAGACAGAGAGAGAAAGAGAGAGTTAGTGAAACTAGTAAAAAATTTCTTGTACGTATAAAGTGGAAGCGCACTAAAACTCACAGCAAGTGGCATTTTGGACATCGCATGAAATGAGTTTCATTCACATACACATGGAAGGGTTGCATGGTTGGTGGTGGTTGAGGGTGTAATGGTGATATTATGCTTTGTGGTGTGTATATGTTTATAAGTATATTATGGTTCAGCGATTTTTTGTCTAACAGTTAAAGGTACAGAGGAAAAGAAGTAGCTAAAATCACACTATAATTCCCATTGGAGCGGTGCCATCACCATAAATATATTTTGCCTTCCCTTCCAATAATTCCTCCTTTGTTGCCAAAGTCAAAGTGACTGAAGAAGACGAGGCATAGATATCTTATACATTAGAAAGTCTTCTTATGATCTGTTGTTAGATCTCACATGTAGCGTTGTAATTTTAATGCTAAAGTATATGTATCTACATTTGCAGGCCCACATGTGAGCACAGTAAAAGCCATTATTTTTTAAAACGAGTGTACAAAGTTTCACTTGAGAATGAGAACCATTGCACCGAAAGCAATGAATTTATTGGGACATGACAGTCTTTTATATACTTACACTGTATGCTTTAAAGTTGACTTCCAAATGATTACCTCAAAGATGTTGATTGATTACATGCAAATTTATTCTTAAACACATTTCCAGCTATTTTCATCCTATGAATGAAACGCATGAAGATGTTTAAATTGCAAAAAAAAAATTTAAAAGAGCTTTACTTACTTAAATTTCAGATGAGCTACCTTGTGAACCCTGATGGGTATGAAACCCGTCACTATTGCTGGATGTCCATTGAAAAGGGGATGGTTGTGTCTTTTATCGTCCCAGTATTTCTACTTATTGGGGTAAGCTAAAACAAATCATTATTCTTTTTTGAATTTAGAATTAAATGAAAAATGAATAGAGTTTGAGGAGCCGCATGATACATTACCACTACTAGATTAAGTGATACATAATATGTATTTCTGTTGGTGAGTACACAACTGTGTAGAGCATTTTATATTTTACGTCGGCAGCATATAATGGAGAGAAAGAAAAATGAAAGGAGAGATTACCTACTTACGTGTATTTCCTGTCTGTCAGAGAAAGGTGAAAAATACATTTTTTGAATGAACTGTAAGCTGGGTATAGTTGCGGTAGTAAGGGAACATAATATCAGCAGGGGGAGAAGCGAGAAAAGAAAGAAACAAAACGCATAATACCGGGCTTTACTGCACGGAAAGCTTTCCACTTACTACCCATCATCCCCTGTCATCAACGACGAATCGTGTGTGCCTGTTTATGTGTTTCACTCACTCACTACAAATCTGCTGCATGCATGTACACATTATTATTGTGCCAACTTCTGACCTAAAAATATAGTTCGGCTGGTGAAGAGAAAGCAACAATGACGATGTTAATATGTACGTCCACGTGTGTATGTGTTCTTCTTTCCTTCGAAGGTGCACACTTGCAAAATAAATCATCAGGAATCCCACAAGCCACCCGCTAATGATGAATTATTAGACTTTATGATCTCCATTTCATTGGTATATCTATAAAAGTATGGATATTTAACATTAAAACAATGCGTAGGGCATATAGGAAACAGCAGTCAACTTTCTGACTGTTTTCCTGCCTTATTCATTTCGTACACACTCTGCCAGTTTATTAGAAACTCTGGTTTTTCACCCAATTTTTGCAAGAAATATTTGAAAACTCTTTTCCTCTTAAGCTCGACTGGAAGTGGAATGTACGTTGATGAAGAATAAATGTATGGATCTTAAATGTTTATAAACCACGTACATAGTTGTTCCTTTACGCTCATCTTGATGAAGATTCCCAAGAGATTTTTCACGTTGGCTTAGGATACTTCGCAGTTTCCTGTTAATTTTTTTATACTTTTCAGTTCTTCATTTTTCTTGGTTCTTTGATGAATAATATTACGTAAACAAAATATGTTCGTAGCTATGCATGGCCACATTTTTTGTTTTATATCCCCTACGAAGCTTTTCCTAAATATTTTATATTGATGACGTTTTCTGGTGGTAGCTTAAAATATGCTTAAAATTACGCAGTGAATACAAAATACATTATTAGAGCTTCAAAGTTTCAAAACAACGAGCGGAGGTGATGATGATGATGATATATTCTTTAATATATGGAGCAAAAGTATTCAGGCAAAGTTTACTAATAAGTGCCAACTGTTAAATTACCTCTTTATGAGGTTTGTTTGTACCTACCGCATTAGAATTCATGACGTTATACCTTCAGTCTTTTAAAATGGAAACAAAAAAGGGGTTGGTTTACAGTCCACTCCCCTTACGCTTCTATTTTTACTACACAGTGAGCAGGCGTCTAGAGTACCACATACTTTTCGCCATTCACTTCTACCAGCCCTCCCTCTGGAGTTGATCATTTGCACCTAACTTACATGTTTGTAGTTTACATGGAATGAATTAACTCTAGTTATTATGTATTCTGGACGACTTGAATAATCAGTAAAAGCAAGAATAGTTTTGCGGTGCTCTTTATATGCTGTCTACTTGGAAAGAAAGTTTTTGTTCACACTGTCTGTTTCTCTGGTCTACTGTAACGAATGTGAAGCCTTGTGAGAACTTATTTCTGACGTGAACAGTAAAAGTAAAAGCATATGGGCGCGTGTGTTATATATTTACATTTTGTTTTCTGACGAATTTGTTTGCGGCCTGGGATCTTCATGTATTATGGATGATGACGATTGAGATGGTGTGATGGTGAAGGCATGCATTGCATCCAAGATTAAAGAAGAAAGTGTTACATTATAGAACACGTCTAAACATAGTTTCTTCGGGCTGTGGTTCTGATGTCACTACAGTCCGGATGTGTTAAGCATGGCTATACTATCAACTATAAATGTGGTAAAACTGTCACGCGCTGTAGCTTTTCCTCTTACTACTCTAACATGAAGGAGCATGGCTTAAAACTTCGTTATCATAATGAGAAGAATTGGTGGAGGGTCACCTATCAACTTTGTATCAGGTCAAATGGGATAAATGACAAGTTTGACAAGGACTACTTTCACCACCACTACCTACGTCAACCAAGGGTGGTGAATGAGCGAGTGGTTGACCGCTCTAGTGTTCAATTTTAATGAACTCCGCAGCGCTCCTTGTCGTCTATGAATCTATGAATATTCATTTTGTGGTTGTTGTATAGTTAGGGATTATAAATTTAACAACTGAAAACGCAGAATTAGGGGCACTGACACTAATTCAAAAAATTGCACTATAAAATCTCTCTATGAAACCAAAAGGATTTGGGAAGTTTTAGTTAATCATCTTGAACTACATATATGGAATCTTGAAGTTTTTATTAACTTGATGTCTCACAGAAAACTTACTTTTGTCAAAATCATAAGCGGTTTTAGAGCCACAGAAAAGAAATTTTCACATTTGGTAATTTCAATTTTAAAGCACAAATTTTATGATATGAAGTAAGTAGTAGAAGTTTCACATAGTTTTTAAATACATGCATGCATGTATATTAAGCAAGGAATTATGAAACGATTATCAGCAAGCCACTTTTATTACTTTGCATTCCACTAAAGTCAAGCCAAGTCACATACTTCTGCATTTAAAATGCATACAATATTAATTCCCATATTATGAGAAAGTCTGCATCTGTATATATGTTCAAATGTCGAGTGTGTGCAATAATAAATGGTGCTTGCTCAAGTATAAGTATTTATAGTGCGTACTTATATCAGTTCAAGAGGGAACTCTTGACGAGCTTCGTCTTATTGTGTAAAACGGAAAACACAAAAGGAAAATGGAAGCAAAGACAAGAATCTCTCCATAAATTTAATAATATTTTGTTCCAGCACATGAGAAAGCAAGCAAGTAGTGGAAGTAGATGAGAAGAGCAAATATTAATGGATGAGAAGGCAAAGAAATAATAAGAAATAACGTATATTACGTACTTTACGTTTACTCGTTATACCGACATGTGTGCAAGGTCTACACACTCTAGTGGATTCTCATCTCACAGTGTTCTTCACTCCTTCGTTCAGGTTTGTGTACCTCTGTTCAGGCATATCTTTTCCTCTACTTTTACATTTTTTCCGTCGTCGGCAAAGTTATTTTGAGGCTATTTTCCCCTGCTTTCTCCCCAGACCATTTACAGCCAGTTTTTCGACCTTATGATGTTGTGCTCTTGCAGTAGCACAGAGCTCGGATTCTTTCACCTCATTCTTCATGTGTTAAGAAGGAAACACAATGGAGGAAACTCAAGTGTGCACTTGTTATATACGCTACCACCATCACACTCTCGTTATGAGCCACCACTTCCACACTCCACACCATTGCCGCCCCCTTATTATTGCTACAACTTTACGAGTAAAAGTAAAAACCGAAACCACTACCTTCGTAATAGTTGTTGTAGTAGTTATGACTAACGAGAAACATACCTACAATATATTTGAGCTACTCCCTCAAAATTGCTTTGAATAACTCGTTTCCTGTGCTGAAATCTCCATAAATCATCTCACTTCCGACAGTTATAGCCTGTGAGAAGCCGTTGATGATGACATACATAAAGTACGTTCCAGAGGTTTGATTTTTAGGCTTTAGATACAATGCTCAAAAAAGATCTCTTCATTATGGAATATTTTACGTGGCCAGACTTTCTCCAAGTTTCATTGTAAAGCACAACAAAAGGGAATAATAACTGGATCGTGGCTAGTGAAATCATGCTCGCTGCAAATGCCAAGACTAAGACTTGAATAGCAACTTTATCCCACTTTAAGTTAGATGTCTTATTATTATCACATACGTCGTAGTTCGGTTTCAAAAGTTCTGTCAAGATACTACTACTACTGTAAACTAAGATACGGACAATATGATTTAACTACATTGCCATGAAAGAACGTTCGTCAAACTAATAATGAGCCAAGAAAAAATATGATGATCATTAATGGGATAGCTATACGCTTCAAAAACTTTCGCACAATAGTATAATACCTTATACAGTTTGGAGCATGATTTAGACATTTTCTAACTACGCTTTGCCAAATCTAATAAAATCTAACGAACCGTTCGAAGCTTGCAATTCTGTTTGGGAAAAATCTGAAATTTGGTTTATCGCTTGGAAAGTAAGCAGTTTTTATCACAACAGCCATGCAAAAGATACTAAACTAAAAGTTGATCGTAACTTGTCCGTTTTGCAAATAGATGAAATAATGTCATTATTCAAAAATATGAATGACTATTGGCTGTTTCACGTAACTTTTGAAGACATGAACTGATTGTACTTTGTACAAATTATATCCAATACATTTCTTGAGCCGAAGGGTAAAAAGCACAAATCACTTTTATTATTATTCATCCGCATTATTATGAAAAGTTTGCAAATATTTATGTACATTATTTATGCCAAAAATTTCCATTGTGTCTGTACATGTTTATCCTTTTTCACTACTAAAAGGACTATAGGATACAAGGCAACAAGGCTCGTTTGTTAAAGATAGTAGAAGAAAGTCTTGCTTGTCAAGCGTGAGCCAAGTTTAAGTACTAAACTATGCGGCAGTGTAAAAAGGGACAAAGGAAGTAGAATAGAATAAAAAAATAGAGAAAATGAGGCAGCAATAACGAGCATGTTTTTTATTTATTTACTTGCTGCTGCCGTTTCACCACTGCCACCACCACCAACATCACCAGTCACCACAGTAGGAATGTCTACATGAGCTGATATACTTAGATCACATTCACAAGCACATGGTTTTTTAATAAAATGATATTATGAACGTACAATATATATATGTACGTATGCCTGTACATAACACACTACCAAGCAGATCATATAAATACTTTACCAAAAGCAAAGACATTTTCCGGAGTTTTTTGCTCTATCTTTCTCGTCCTTCCTTCTCCACCTACCTCCTCCGCATTCGGTGCATTCTGTATATAGAAGAAAGACGAAACGATTATAGCCATATATGTCCCTTTTATTTATGATCTGTCTTGCAATGGCGCCACACATTGTACAATGCCATCAGTATGCATGCATTCAAGCTGGAATGAGAGAATGAGGTAGAGAAGATGATCATCACACGTGCAAATAAGTATGTCTATGAGTTAATATTTGAACGATGGATAAGAGAGATTTTCTGCTTATATCTGCTTATATGTTTTGGGAGGATTTCATTTATTCTATATTCGTTCCCTTTTTTCCTTTAGAGTTTATGCATTCACTACAAGTACTTTATATTTTGCAAGTGATATATAAGCTATATAATATGCACATACCAAAAAGAACCGGAAAGTGACTCTTTCCTTTTGCGTGCATACTACCATAAATATATTTTAAGGCAATGTGTATCCAGAGACAGAATTCTGGCCAAGGAAAATGTAGGTCCTGCTTAGCTTTTCTCACAAGAGAGAGCTGAGAGAAACAGAGTGAAAGGAAGGAGGTCCTGAAACATACGTAAATACGCAAAAAAAACGAAGAAGAAAACGAAAAAGACAGTATATTTACTGTGTGTAGGACAAAATGATCATTATGTCCTACACACAGTATATTTACTGTGTGTAGGACATAATGATCATTTTGTCGAGAGGGCTTATCCCTCTTTAATTTCCCTGCTGTTACTTCAAGTTAGCTGTTTTGTGTGCACTGTGTGTGTTTTCTTTGCGCACGTAATGTTCATATCGCATAACTTGATCTATCTATTTTTACTGTATTATGGTACATCCTGTCCTGCCACTATACTACCGGTAGTGGTGGTTGTGACGCAAAACGAGTTTTTTTTTCTTGGCAGAGTTTGGTAGGTGCGCCAATAATATGAGGAGTATATTATTATTGCTGCTACTGGAGATTCTTGTGTATATTGCAGTTTCGTTTGACTATGGCTGTTTTTGATGGTGATATACACATATATGTAATCCATAACAAAGTTAGAAAACGATATTTTAATACTTGTTTTCATCCGTTTTGCACGACACTCGGACTCCTGTAAGTATATCATCATCATCATCGTTCTCTCAACGGTCTCAACCCCTCCTGGAGCCACTTTGTGTCAGCATCAGAAGCCTCACTTCATGATATAGATAGTCACAATGGACTCAAAATCACATAAAGATGGGACATTATCTCTTTGTACCTTGTAATTTAACAGAGAAAACAGTCTGGATC
>JAQIXX010002196.1:0-26252 GCA_034700605.1 Willowsia nigromaculata
AGCAGTGGCGAAGAATAGAAACGACCGTGGTGGAGCATATCGCCCAAGCATTTACTTTCTTGAGGTGGATCATCTGCCTGCTAATGAGGGGATCTTCATGCCATACACCTCTCAGACATCCCCGGAAATACACCAGATTTGGAAATCTATCCGCCAAGGTCCTCAACGGAAGTCGAATGTCGATAAGCGGAAATGGCCACTCCCACTGTAGCGAGTAGAAAGGTAGCACTAGTGACGTCACTTGAGTCCCCTCCAATTTCAATGCCAGGCAAACAAAGGATCTCCTCGGTTGGCAAGCATAAACTACAGCGATTGGGTTCTCCTCTGGAACAGACTGGATGTCACTTCCACGTTTTCCAGGTGGCGGTTTGTAGAGATCTATATCTACAGGTGCTGGTAGGACCCCAGATTCCTCAAGCCCCCAGACAGCGTCATACACCTGATGCAGAAGGCCTGCGTTTCCAAACGAGCAAGACTTCATTTTCATCCTGGCAATTTTTATGATGGGTCGCATCGCGTGCAAGTAACTTTTTGGCATGCATTGACAAGCAAAATCACAACCTTCCCAGGTTACTTGGGTGCCTGTGAGGATGAAAACCTCAAGAGAGGCTGCACAGGCATTCTTTTCCAGCATGTGGTCACTTGCTAAGCTGCCATTAGCTCCTACATTCCCTGCCAGTGATGAAGTTAGCATGACACAATGCGGAAACCGACTTTTCTGCCTCTGGGGTGACCGTTTCAGCAATAAACCTTGCAAACCTGCATCATTAACTAACCACGAGTGGCTGACATCCAAATGCTTCAATGAAGGGCAATGTATGCCGAGGATTCGGAGAGTATGATTGTCCGCCCCTTCCAAGATAACCACTCTTGTGAGGGAGTGTGCGCGAGCCAAAATATTGGGGAAATTTGTCGTCTTCAAAGCGTTCGCCTCAACAGCGAGAGATATCCCTTCCAGCGTTTCGATACCGTTTGACCATGACAAAGTGTTATACAAACTGGACAATTGTTCTTCAGTTAGTGGGTGGAAGGGGTAAAAGGGGTACCACCTCCTGTGAGTGCTTAGATCTTGTTCCGCGATTTCTAGATTGATAGCGTATCGCATCTTCCCCAATAAATCCACATTTTGGACTGGCAATTTTCGAAATGGCTGGAACATGAAGAGCAGGTTGAGCAAGATATTTGCATCCTCCATGTTTGCTGCTGCTTCCTCCAGAAGTCGAGTTTGAAGCGAGATCGGCAGCGAGTATGAAAAGTGCTCTTGTAGTGCCTTTTTCTTCCTCATGTTCCGACCAGTTTCCTCTGCAACCTTTCCGACAAAGTTGGTTAGTGTCTGGAGGCACAGGGTACTCAGCCGAACGTCTTCCTTCAGAGAGAAATCCCTTGCTTCCCACCACCAACATCTTGAGCGTTTATTTGGGTGCACAGTAGCCATTAGATGAACAGCTTTCAAATGATTGACATGTATGATGAAATTTCAATGATTCAGAAGATGGCGCAAATATTGGAGTAAAATTGGACAGGAGAGGAGAAGTGCAAACTTTATGCTGCATTTTAATTTAATTTTTTTTGAAGGCAGAATGTTGTTGATACTGGATACAGTGCATTGTAAATGCGTCCGGCCATGGCCATCATGGTTATCTACTAGCGCTTTGAATACAGCTTGACCCAAGATTTAAATTCACTTCTTCCTTAAAGCTTTATTCATACTTCGATTAATAAACGCTAAGCTCGATAATAAGTAGTTTATTGGATCTTCACAGCGTGCATCGCATAATTGATGGCCCGTTGATTTGACCATTTCCATGAATTGTTTAGAGGATTATAGCACATTCCATGAATCAGAACAGTTTTTAGACCACCTATTCATAAAAAAATTAGAAAAAATTAGAGATGTCCTTATTCTTAGTGAATACAGTTTAAAAAATAGTAAATGAAGATTATCAGCAATTAGACTCACTTGATTTAAATATCTTTTCGATTTCCTGCGGTGTTAGAAATTTCCTCCAGTCATGAGTTCCTACAGGTAGCTTTCGTAGCAAATACTCCCACGCCACAATCGCACCCATCCAGGATTCCATTGTTCGGTTTAAAGTTGTCAAAAACAAGGATCCTCTAGGCTGTGCAAAAAAATCTTTGATTTAAACCCTCGAAATAAAAATAAAATGATGTTATACGATAATTCGTTGACTTTAGATATACCTTAAGTACATCAGTCGCTGTCTTTATAAAATTCTCAGGATTTTCAATGTGTTCGATAACCTCTGACATTACAACTGCATCAAACTTGCAATTTTCCGTTGAAGCCAAGTCTTCAATGCTAATGCACTCATACGAAAGTCTACTTTCTAATTCCTGAGGTAGATGATTACGAGCTACGGTTATATTTTCTTTTCCAGGATCAATGCCTTTGACCACAGCTCCTAGTCTAGCTAACGGCTGGAATATGCAAATTAAAACACATATTACTTATTAAATTATTTTTTGGAGTGAATGTCTAAACTGAACAAACAGAAGTCAAAATCTCACCTCACACAATATACCACCTCCACAACCAATATCTAAAATCTGAAACCCTTCCAGTGGCAGTGGCACCTTTGCTCCTGCTCCTGATTGCTTCTGTTGCTGGAGGATCCCATCTCTGATAAATGGCACCCTAATTGATAACCCAAACATATAAATTATAAATGGTTACTTTGCATCACGATTAATTGTGAATTGTAAAGGTACATTTCGAAATGCGGATTACCTCAATTTATTCATTGAATGGAGTTCCTTCATTTGACCACTAGTCGACTGATTCCACCAGGACGCCGCCATCCTCTCAAATTTTCCGACTTCCTCCGCTCTGACGCTGCTACATTTCGCACCACTGAAAACGCTAATTGCTCGATATTTAGTTGTCCCTGCAGCCGTAGACTCACAAGCTCCTGAAGAGTACCGTAGCAGTTTTCGTCTTTTTAGAACCGGAAGTAAACCTTGGTGGAACCTACGATTGAAAACTGCATTGCTCACTTCAGAAATTTGATGACAGCAACCACTCAAAACACTGCTGCTTTTCGTCATGCCCAGTACGTTTAGTTTTGAGGTGATCATCTTTAATAATTTTTGTAACTCGACAGTGTGCACAAACTATCGTGAATCTTGATCAAAAAAGTGCTTGGTTGTTCCTGAGTAAGCCGAAGTCAGATGCATGTCTTGTCTGTAAACAAACCCAACAATCACATGTTTTGATGGGGCTGTCCATACAGTACGCAATGAAAATTAATCCATTCACCGAAAGGTATAATCTTGTCGAAAATGTAATTTTTACAAAATTATCGTAAAACTAACTGAATTCATAATTGGAAATTGGACAAATGCTCATACATGGACGCAGCGAATGATGAAAAAAGATTGCTGCTGAATGAAGCGTGCAAATTTTTCTGCATGTAATCAACCATGCCATTATGCCATCATGCCAATGTATCCCGAAGCAGTACTATTATGACCTTGACCTGACGCGAAAGGGTAAGGTCAATCTCGACTCCAAGGTGTCTCCTCCAAGAAAATCCGGTTCCTCCACCACTGCAGGGGCATCATTCATGGTGACGGCGTTCCGTATCATTCCAGCTTAAAGCGATTTAATGTGGCATATCGAAAGGAGAAATGTAAAATGACTTGCTATGCATTTGCAAAATTAGGAGAAAGTAAGACAAGTAGACAAGAATTATCTTCAAATTCTTCACGTGTTAAGTCACATCATGGTTCTTACAATATGGTTTGATATGATAAATGACAATTCAACTTCAATTTTTTTACTTGTTCAAAAGATTCATTCTTTTTTATTTGGTCTTCTTTCTGTCAGTTACGATAAGCTGCGTTATAACGGTTTCTTATAATATCTAATATTATTAATTGGACTACTACGAAAGCTTTTTCATGGCTGATTGACTTTGTACCAATACATAAATGCATTCCAAATTGCCTACCTTTTTTTACCCACTTTTCTGAAACTTTAACATTCATTCATTATGCCTTATTTTTTCCTGATTCGTATAACAATTCCAATCACACAATAAATGGTCACTTTTAGAATTTCTAAGTATTCTTGCAAGTTTTTATCCAATAATTTTGCTGGAACTCGATAAACTCGCTTTTTAAATGTTTTGACAAAAAATCCTAGCAGATCATCATTAACTTTATGGTTATCAGTGCATAGAAGATTGCATAGTTAAGGGCATGGCTGAAAAAATACTAAAATAGCTTTTAGCTAAGAAGGTAGCTAAATTACATATAAATATTTTTTATCTTGTAATATTGGCACTTGATCTGACAAACTCTGTTTTCATTTTTTTTTACTCGTATGGTTCCAAAAAGTTTGAGATGGACTTGAATCATAAAATATTTTAAAATTACTCCCTGTTCTGTATTTCTCAGCCTATTTTCTGAAGTAGTACAATAATTAGTATATATATTATTACCCATATTGACTTGTTTTCAACGCTTTGTTACGCAAAAGGTAGTAGAATTTTTTAAACTAAAAAAATGAGTATCTGTTACAATATGTTTTACTATTGATTAGGAATAATTTACAGTGTTAGATCGTCTAGAAATAAAACTCTAGTATGTACACATTAATAAACACAAGAGATACACATAAAATGACACTGTGATCATAAAAGACCAACATAAAATCTCTGCATCTGGCGATAAATGAGTGAAAAGCGATTAAATTTCCAACAAAACAAAAAAAAATATATAGATTTTCTCTCTAAAATATATTATTCGTTTGCATTTTAAAACTCTTTTTAAAAAAAATGTCTACTAAAAATGATAAAATTACTAATCTTTACACTATATTTCCTACCTACAAATCATAATTAAAATTACAACTAAATACACAAACGCACTATGATAACGACTAATTGGGGCACTCTGACTCGTCAATGCGGAGTTCATGACGTGTGCGAAATTAGCATCCGAGGGAATATACGACGAGTCCCCTCCACTGCTCGCGGACGATGGTGAACTAGAGAAATTGTCTTCGCCCGGAAGTCTCAGATTTTGGGCGACCACTGTGGAGTCGCGAAGCACACGATGAACACTGTTGAGCGAGGCACAAATGACTGCGGAAGTGCCACTCCCACCGTTACTCTCATGACTACTGGCACGATGTCGTCTTTTCGTGTTTCCAGCGATGACATCTGAAGCCAAAGGGATGGAGGAGGATTCAGGACTCATGTCTTCGTCTGACTCGTCATCTTCCTCTTGGAGGAACTCGGCTGACAAGGAGGAAGAAAAGTCTTGCGGTTGAACAGAGTCTGACTGAGGTTCCTCCTCGGAGGAGGAGAGTGGCGAGGGGGAGGAGCTTTGCTGCTCTGGTTCTGGGGGAGGGAAAGCAGGACAATTGCTTTTGTAGTAGCTGCCGGTGTTTCCACCGCCGTTGGAACTCCGACCAACGGATGCTCCGGAATCGACAGAGCGTTGACGATTTGCTGCCGCACGAGGACAACCGTAGTAGCAGAGGGGAAGACCACGAATTCTCTTTGGTTCACTCATGAGGTGCTCGACAGTGGTTTGGGGCATTTTGATAGCGACGGAGAGGGAAGGAATGGGAAGCTTATCGATTACCTGTTGGCGACAGAAAAGGAGAATTAATTAATTTGTCATTCTTAATTGAAAACAATTTGATGTGATAATCAAGTCTTAATTATTGATTTTAATTGCTTACCTTAATTACGTCTATGGTGGTGATGAGAAATGGGAGGTGAATTTTGACATGCTCACTCTCCCTTATCGTCTCAATATATACACTTCCGGCTGTCGTGTAGCCGTCTGAGAACATCCCAGGGATCTCGTCAAATGTCGCCTGGTACGTTTTCCTTTCGGAACAATGACTATTTTTGATGATTACTGTCACCTGCAAAAACAATCAAGAAAGCCAATCAGTCAATTTTCCCCTTACATATTTTAAATCGAGAGGAAATGAACGGGTTGAACTTTTCCTGTCACGAAAAATTATCTTACCAGTGTTGTAGCAGTAATATCTCTTGGTAATGGGGAGAGCCCTCCCTTATTTGTAATTTGGACAGCAAATTCTGGCGTGTCTACTAGACTCCAAGCACCGGCAAGAGAACAGTAGTTGATATCTGTGTAGTTCAGCGTTTCTGAGAAGCTCTTGAGATTTGTGAGACCAAAAAGAGCACAGCCCACTGTCGGGCTATCTGCGGGCAGTTTTGGAGCACAACGGTCGCTCTGAGTACCAGCCCTTCTCATTCCGCCATGATGACGGTGATGATGATCCTCAGGACGGGAGGAGGGACGACTGCGGTTATGACCTTCGGCAGAGGAGCCCTTTGGCACTCCTCCAGAACAGTGGCGACCCACTCCAATGTTGGAGTGGAGGTCTTTCACAAATTTTTCGAAAATGTGGTAATTCCTGGAAACAAACCAGACAAATTAATAATTTGTTTTTTTCTCTCTCGAGATTAAGAGATTTCATGAATAAATCAAGAACTTACAAATTGCCCCTGCATCTCCTCGTAGTTTTCTTCATGCAGTCCTTGAGATCCTGACTATACGAGCAAATCGCATTCCAGTCATTAATGTCCTGCTCCTCGTGAATTCCCTTGAGTGTGTTGTAAATGCTAAGGCATGTTCTGTCAAAGTCGCATGTTGTCTCTGTATTCCCTATAAAGATAATAAGACCATAAATATTCATTAGCTTAATTGTGCAAACCACCATAAAGAAATCCTTCTCTTATCATTAATCTTATCCCCATTTCAATTTCTCATTTTCCCCATTTATCTTTCCATATCATTTCTCTGTTTAGCAACACTTCATCCTAATAACCATACTTGTCTTTGGTTGGAGCAAAAAAAAAATCCAAGCAATCGATAACAATGACACCATCAAATCGATCCATAAATCGTCATAAATAATTGTCAATTTTTTTCTCCCTCATGTAAGCAAAAAAGGCTTTCATGTCTTTAAAAAAACTGTCCATTTTCCATCCCACCGCGCCACCAAACGAAACCACCTCATTTCGTGCTGTTCGCACTTAATAACAACTCTATCAACGCTCTTATTTAATTTCCTTCATGAATTTATCCTTTCGCATCCTTTATTCAGGCTCGAGACTAAAACCATTAATTTAGCAATAATGAATTCTCGTCTCCCCACAGCTTATACGCTCATTATTATCTAACCATTCTAAACCAAAGCCATATATGAAGTTTGTAATAATTTTGCAATCAAAACTTTTGCACGACAATCATAATGACAGTTCTATGAAAATCCTTTAAAAAAATCTAAATCCATTCTTATTTTCTTCGAACCATTTTCTTTTTTTGGTGAGGTGTAACAAAAGCTTTAATAATAACGCTCTCAAACATAAACGGCAACAACACCTGTGCTCGAAATGCTGAAGCTCTAGGAATAAAAAGGGTTAAACTAAGGTGATGTATGCATAAAAAGCCAAAATATTTTCAGACTTGAGTTTCTTGAAGACTGCATACCTGAGCATATATAACACGGACAAGGGCATGCCTATAAACGTTCATTTTACCTGTCAGTAATAAATCATCATTATATTCCTTCGTCTTAAGTAAAACACACCATTTAGACTAGACTTAGGTGGCTTTTATTGTGTGTATGCAGTGTACATGCAATTCCATAAAGATTTTGTGATGCAGACAGGCATGCTCAAACTTGACAAAAGAAAAAAAATTGTAAATCTTAACCAGTTTTCGCTTTAAAAAGTGGCCATTATTATAGTCATAATCATTATTGTGATCAGTTTTGAATAACATTGAACAAGAGAGAAGAGCATGATGAAGATGATCATCACATCAAAAAGGAATTACTATTATGCTTGCACTCATCTACCTATCTGTTTATATACTCAACATCACACATACCTTAATACCTACATGCATACCTTCTCATTCTTCATCTTCCTCGCAGATCAAAAAAGCATGATTTGTTTAGTCATGAGAATTTTTACGCCCTTGGCCTGTATAAATTTTCGGATTTTTTTTCGAAACTGACAGGTACCTCATCTGCCTCCCAAAATGTGAATGCCAAAAAATGTATTTCGAATATGCACTTGGATATTGGATGCCGAAAAAAAACGGGGATCTAAACCTGTTACTTATTTTTCTCTTTTATTAAGACAAAAGCTTAAATTGGACAGTACACATTTTTAACCTGTCAAAATTCCTTTAAAAAGTGACTCTCACGCGGATGCAGTGAAGTTACCTGAAAAACTAACCCGTCTGAGTAGTATACGAATTTTATGTGCGTGTGTGTGAGAAAGAATGAGTTGTCCAATTGTTTATACATGTGTGTAGGCTTTACTTCATAATAACTTTTCATTTTGCAATTTTCAATGTCTGTATAAGGAGATAATTGTCCTCCTCCTGCTGGCCTGACTGCCTTTTAGCTATATTTGAACTTTGTTCTCTCTCTGATTGTTATTATTTGTTGATGGGTACACACACACACACAAGGTGAGCAACTGATGTTCCATCCAAAATGCTGATTCAAGTCGGGTCTAAAATTAATACAATTTCTTGCTCTCCACTGATTACGCATCTGTAAAACTACCGACCAGACCAGAGACCACCAAAAACATCACCTCCAAAAAATCAAGACCATTTTTATTCCTTGTGTGTGTGTACTGCTGACACTGACAATGAGAATCTCTGAAACATCTAATTTATGAGAATACTGAACTGATGGATGACTACTTATTATTTTTCGCTTGTTTTTTAATGTGCAATCGGTTCTTCTTCTATAGCTTCCCATAAAAGACATTAAGAAACTGGTGTGCACTCTCTGGCCATTGTAATTTGTGATGATAGCAAAAGATCAAATTTCCTTCTCCTCCTTCTCTCTCCAACACAGTAATTTTCATATCAAGATCAAATTAAATCAAATCACGAAAAACAATAATAATTTTATAGTTTTTACATGCATGCAAGTTATGTTGTCTTCTCGAGAAGAAAAAAAAATTAAACGATAATGGCGTAGTCAAAACAGTTCAAGGATTACTGCCACAAAATCTTAATTATGATGATGATCGTCTCATCATACAATACACAAAACTGGCAAAAATTATAGCGCTCATCTCCACTCTCGTCTCTTTTTGCATTCATAGTTTTTAATGATGATAATTCATGATGACATTACCATTCTGTTAACATTTTATTATAGTACTTTATCAACCCTTTCATTGTTTCCTGAAACGTAAACTATCCTACAATTCTACTCCAGAGCACAGAATCTCCAGCATATTTCTAAAGATTATCTTTTTCATGAAAATTGTATGCAAATTGATCGGTCACGATTACTTTTTTTGTTCATTCCAAAAGACTACGCGTTTACCAGGGAGAAACCCTAATTAAATTATTTATTCTAGAAAAAGAGTAATGAATTGTCTTTTTACCTGTGTAAACTCCCAACAGAACAATGACAGCAACCAGGCATAGTTGCGACAAAGAATGGTTCATGATGAAACCTCAAAATCCTCTTGGAGAATCGTACAAAATATTGTGTCGTTGTTCCTTTTTTTCCCCCAGAGGAAAAAAAATCCAATTTTCTACCGTTTTCCGGAAATGGTTTTTAAGCCTTTTTCTCTCCTTTTCCCGGGTTTCACTCTTTCCAATTCCAACTACTTCCACTAATGGCTTTGTTCATTTTTAATTTGCATTCTCCTTTTTTTCCACAAAAACTTGAACTTCACGGAAATATATATCGTTGTATTTTCCAATAGAAGCTGCGGTAAGCGAGAGAGCGGTTTATTTAACCGTCAGTTCCAGTCGAGCTCCAGTTAAGCTTTGATGCTCCTTGATTTCCTATCGCTGGAGAAGAAAAAAGTGCGTGAAATGGTAATGAAGCGTTATGCGTGTGGTTTTTAGTAGTTGCTCTTTATATCCCTCTTGTCATTTCCAGTTTTACTTCCAGTCGACTAGAAACACGAAATTTCCATTTTTGGAAGCCCGAGAAAAAAACCACCACTTTCTACTCTGCTTTCTCCACAAACTTTGTTTGCATGTTTGCCATTAACAAAGGGAAAACTATAGAGTTCTCTAAAAGAGCTGCTGCTTTTTAGCTGATTTAATTTTCTTCCAGCGAAAACCGTTTTTCGGGTAATTTTCTCCACACATTGAGAAAATATCTAGTACCGTTTCACACGAACTTTCTGTTTATTCTTCTTCTTTCTCCTTTCCTTCCTCTCTGTTCACTGGAAATGCTCTGCACGCACTCGGAGGCGAAAGCCACGTAATAATGGCACCCGTATCCGTTTATTTATGCATGATGCATGGTCATCAACATCAACAACACCAAAATGTCCGAACGAATAATGGTGTTGTGTTCCATGAAAAAATTATGTGGGCGATGCCTTTCTCTCTCTGGACAACTCTCTGGACAAAAAAAAACCGAACTTGCTGTGGAATATTCAGTATTTCCTTTTTTATGAATAATGCATTTTCTTCGTCCTTGTTCTTTTTTTTTCTCAGCGTTAACCCTTCATTATTATTGTAGAGGTATTTAAAAAAGTGTAAATCGTTTGAGAAATGAAATGAAACCACATCCACCCAAACGCCACATAATCAAGGACGAAAATTGTTGACCATGTAAAAAAAAAGTTTGAAGAGTCCACTTGAAAGAGATGTGGAACGTGTGTGAGTTTCAAAGGGTTATACAGGTAGGAAGCTGGTACAGCGAACACATTTGAAAATTGCTGGTTTGCGTGTTCTCCGGTAAAAAAAAAGACTTTTTTATCAACGGAAGGGAAGAATCGTGTGCGTGCGTGTGTGTGTGTGTAACTTTTGCTTACACAACAATAAAACACGTTGAATTCGTAATAAAGGGTGATGGAAAAGAGAAAATAAAATCCTTTTCACAATTTCATTATCCTGTTGTGGTCAATAATGTAAACACTTGCACTTTTCCTCATCAAAATATCTTTCTCTTTGGTTGGATTGGATTTTTAAAAAAACAGGCTGGTATTCTGTTCGTTTTGAAGGAGGTATGAAAAAAATTTCAATTGCTCATTTCATATTCAGTCGATGCTGTCAATTTAAAGAAGTCTCGTCTTTTGGGTGTATGGCTTGTATTGATACTGGTTATCTATTTCGTTGTGGGAAGGTCGATGATCCGTTGGGTTTTTGTTGATGATGATGCGAAAATAAAAGATGATCTTTCTGCAGGTCTTATGTAAAGAAAGCGTAGTAGTAGTATGTCGCGTCTTCTTGTTCGTTAAGGAAAAAACCAGGCAGACGATCCAGTTGTTGCAGATTTTTTTGATGATCAACTTGCAAAATTTCTTGTTTCTTCTGATCCTCCTGTTAGTTCTCCTTCTTCAATAAAATCAACCGAAACAGCAATAATGATTGGCTTTTTTGGGGAAGAAGAGATATGAAAGCTCTTATTGAATATTCATTCATTCATATTCATGAGTCAGTCAGTAGTATTGGTGCGTTCCTTTTCGCATGATAATTATTTCGGTTAGGTATATTGTCTGCGTGGTACATGTACTCTCTCGGTTGAACACCTGCAACAAAAACGCAAAAGAAAGAATAAATAAAAACGTTGAAATAACTTTTCTCAACCTACCAATTATATTCTTTGAGAATAAAATCAAAAATTTATAAACGAATAACTGCTTTCTAGTATGAGACGTTGTAGATTTTGTTCATGTTTTTTTCTGCGAAAATGATTCCAATTCTAGACCGGCAGACATAACTTGACAAATGCGAAAACATTAAGTGATGAGGTCATCAAAGAAAATGTAAATTTTTTAATCTAAATGAAGAAAGGAAGATATGATGATGAATGACATTTAGAAAATTAGAGAATCTCTTTTTTCTTCAGGCTGTCACTTTTTTCATTCAAGTGTTGCAAATTAGTTCCTGACACTGACAACATCTGCAAAACTTTTAACCCTTTCATTTTCCCCATAAAAAATGGACTTCGGTTTCATATCATGTTTTATTATTAGTGTCATCATCATCACCTCCAAATAGGCAGATTTAAGAGATGGGTTGCATAATTGGAAGGAAAAGAACATGTGCAGAGAGATTTTAGAGCTAACTTTGGAATTTTCTGTCATCTTAATGTCTGCTAGATGTGTGGAGTCTGATAATATGATATAGTACCAAAAAAGAGCTCATATGACATGACACATACAACTGCCTCTGCTCATTATATAAGGTTTTCATCTTCAATATATGAAGTTATTAATAAGGATGACCAAACACCGCTTCTCGTGAATTTTTCTGTGCAAGCAAAAATAATCACACTACTCAACGTCAAAAGCTCAAGATGGAAAACAATAATTACGAGCATGCAAGAATTGTATTGTGTTGCGCTGCTGATATCTACTTTTTTAATGCTCGCAGTTCCAAAAATATTTTATGCCATACTAATAAACGCCACATAATACACGAAACGATTATTAGCAAAGGAAAGAAAAGAATATAAAATAAAGTCGTGACATGTTTAAAAAAATATGCTATAATAAGCTTTGCATTGTTACTCGTATAAAAATTATGATTTTCATAAGCATAAAATATATGCCCACACAACCGGATTTCGGATGAAAACAGAGTCATCATTAACGTCACATATTTTTAAGCTCTAAAGTGACGACCACCATCAGAGCAGAGCCCACATGAACTTAATGAGTACTCTTATGATGATAATTGCAAAATATGTGCATTTCTTAAAAGGAGAATGAAAAAATGGTCAGAAAAAACTTACAATTTATTTTTATTAAATTTTTCTCAGAAAGCCAGTGAGGGAAAGGAGCACACACCTCTCTGAAATTTGAATACACCTTTCAAGGTCGCCTTTTAAACTCAAATACCCTCACATTTTTTTTTCTCATCCACTCTCTGATGAACACACAAGGCAGTTACGGAAGCCACAACGAGTCTCCTTAATGCACTTTATTTTTCTACTACGCGAACCCAAAACATGTTGTCTTATCTTTAATTATTATTATTGCAAAAAAATTTCACAACATGTCCTTGCAAAGCTATAAAAAATGTCACCAATAAAAACTACGTCTCTTCTTTCTACGGGAAAACCAGACATGAGAGGTAAGCTGATACACATTCAAAGGACAAAAGTGGACTGACTTGAATTCATCAGAGTTATCTTCACTACCTCAAAAAATCCAAGCTATAATATGCCAAGGGATTTTGCCTACACACACAATCTTTTTTGCATAAATGGATCGCTAAATTGCTTATATAAAAAAAATTCGCTGATGGCACTACTTCTAGGTATAAAAACAGGTATGTTCACACAAAACTATTATTACAAACAATGTATCCAATCCACCTATACATTTTACTAGTTTGCTTTTTTTTCGTGAGTGTGAGTTATAATATGTGTGTATAAGAATTTTGTATAAAAAAATGAGTGATGTTTAATGGAGCAAGTCAGAGTAGAGACTAGACTGCACGTCTCTGCAGCTGTGCCACACTTGTCTCATGATGAACATCATCACAGCGCATCACACATCACATCACGACGACGAGGAACAAGAGATCTCTTCTACAAATATATATTGTACGTGAAGATGAGAAACAAGACTGTAATATCACCATCATGAAAAAAACAAGCTATCTATCTAATCTCATTCCATACAAACTTTATTTACTCTGAGTGTGTACACACAGTCCAATAATAAATTCAATAACCAAGAGCTTTTCCGAGTAAAACCATTCCATTCCTCTTGCTACATTCATAAAGCACACAGTGTGGAATGTATGGGGTAGATAGCAGAGTCAAGAGAATTTTTTTGCTGACATTCCTCTACATTCAAAACCTTATCGCAACACGCATACAGAGATACCAACTTTGTTGGAACGGTTTTTTGGAAGCTCCACTCTTCTCCTTCCTATAATGTTTTACGATATGGATTCTATGAGCTACCATGAATCTTCCTGTTTGGAAATGATTTTGCTGAACCAGCAAAAAAATATCCATCAGGAAAGTACACAAGACATGATTGCAAGAGAAAATTCATAATGTGGGGAGAGGACAAATGAGATCAAGTGAGCATCGTAGCACCACCAAAAAGAACAGTGTGGAAGAGAGCACCTAAAAAATGTCCTATCATTTATATTTGCTTCTTGTCACTATGCTCTACATCATGAGATGATGACGACGGTGTATTACATAAAATATATGTACCTAAAAAACACTCATTCAATTTCTCCTCGTGAAATATAAAGCAGGTTCTTTACTGATATATTTTTATAGAGAGAGTGGAGACCTGTGTGTCATTGTAAATTAAACATGGGTTTTTTGTAGAGCTTTTTGTAAAGCTTGTTATATAAGTGATGTGTGTGTGTAGGTATGTATGTATTGGTGATATCAGTACCTAGTATCTTTCCACCACATACTTATTCACTCCACTGGTTGTGAGAGCAGCGAGCGTAATATGGAAATGGAGAAAAGAGAGCAAAAATGATAATGATGAGATGATGATGAGATTCAGCTCAAAATCTTTGCTGTAGTCTGAAAACGATCATTTTGTAAAACACTTTATGCGCTTGTATTTCAAGCTACCTACATTCTTGGCTGCGTCTTATAAATGGCTTCTTATATTTCTCTGATAAATTAAATTTAACTCTTTTTTTCTTCCTCTCCCTCGTCTTCTTCAAAGGATTTATTATGAGAGTCACAATGAATCACTTTGTTCCAAATTGAATATTCAGACTTTAGTTCACCAAACAAAACTGTTTTGAGCATTTTCCACATCTTATTTTCTTGAATGAAAAACACCTAAATAATTTATCTATTTACAACAAGTGAGGAAAAAACAAAGGGATTTTTTTTTCGGTGGAAAGATGTGAGCTTTCTTTGTGGCTTTGGCTTTTGGCTTTATAGCTTTTATTATAATCTTGTGAAAATCTATAGTCTGCTGACTAATGACTCTGCAAATAAGCCGAATACAAGAATGAAAGGATTGAGAGAAGAAAATAATAAATTGCAAATTTACCGTGGTCGGCACACAATAATAGGCTTTTCTACAATTTTCTCTTGGGAGGAGGAGGAATAAAAATGATGCTACAAAGCAAAATACCGATAGAGTATCCTGTTCACCTGATATGATGACGGTGATATGATGCGGATCCCGTAAAAAATAAATTTTTGTACCTCTAACTGGAAATGATACAATTTTTTGGCAACATTCGCCATCATCAACTCACGCTTAGAGTTCTACCTCTAGTACTTCAGATCAAAGCAAAATGATATTACGCAAAAAACTGAAAACGGATTTTCTTAATAAAAGCCTATTGAGTTGAAGCAGAGATTTTGTATTTCCTATGTACTTAGAGTAACAGAAAACATAGAGACTCATAATTACATTGTTTTTCAAGTCTACTTTTAAAACTGTGATTATTGTTTACCATGAAGTAGAACGATTTTTATACTCAACACCAAAACTGGCGATGATGATCGATTCAACTTGGTATACTTTTTTTTAATCTATAGAGTCGGTTCATAATATTGGATATTGTGTGCCACATTATATAATATGTTGTGTAATAAAAACATTCTATCTATGAATACCTATTTGTAATATTTGCCAAGAGTTTGAGTATAGCCAGAAACGAGGTTGTTTAGAAAGAGGTACGTGTATAGGCTACACTTAGACAAGCTGCTGCTGACGGTGACGGTGATTATGGCGAATGGCGAGCCAACATCAAAAGATGAGGTTTTAAAAAGTGATCTCTTATTTCGCATCTGCTCTCTCTGGGCTGGGCTAGGCGCTTTTTTTTGGCCAGAGAGATTATTATTATTATGCAAGGAGTTGAATATAATGAGATTTATTATTACGTTTAGAAAGCTAAATTAGGTTCTCCGCTCACTAGAGAATGCCTATAGAGAGGAGATCAAAGCACATATAAAAATCAAAATGAGCTGTGTTATTTCTCCATTCATGAGAAGGCATACTACTTTTCCATTGAATTTGGTGGTTTGATTGCGAAAAAGTTTCCCGAATGGTCTTTTAAGCATGTAGCTCGTAAAATGAACAAATTGTAGTTACATCCGTCATATTCGTATTTGAGGTAATGCGTCCTTTCACTGTGTCCTACACGACATGTAATAAAGTCATAAAAATTATCCATGTTTTGTAACCTTCCACTTTTTTATGCTCTGGCTGTGTTTGCCGATGGGTTTTTAGTTTGAAATGTCGGTATTCTTAAAATGAAAATCAATAAGTCTATTCATATTTATGGTGATGTTGTATTTAACACTGGTGGGGTGCAGCACAAACTTATCAGCATTCTGACTTTGTCGCTTTGGTTCAGGGATAATTTACTCCAATTTTTATGTCATCTTCTTAAAATATAACATGTGGCTCATTCATATAACTCGTTTGTTTCGTTGCTTTAAAAAAATAAGTTAATTTTGAATGCGTAAATAGCTCGTTTGCTCCTGACAATGTCATTTGACAAGCTTAACAAATTGTCATGATGGAATATCGCCGATAAGTTTCATTACACAGGCTTAGATACAAAAGGAGTACATACGCACTGTAGCTCCTGCCTGACATTGTAAAAGTACATAAAAGATGACAACAACAAAATTATTTCCAAGAAGGACACGTCATCTTCATGTAAACTTCCGACAGTAAAAAATCTCCCTCAAAATACTGATAATTCATCAACCAATGACATAAAACTGAGCGCTTTGCATACTGCTTTCATTCATGCTTTTCGTCAATTACAGATTTTATGTAATTTTTAAAAATTAGTTTTTAAAACTGTTAGTTAATTAGCAGCTATGAATTTTGGATTGATGTAAACCTTCCAATATTGATTTTAAAAAAGAAAATCTTTTCGCAATCCAGATTTCCACTGGTGAATGGTGAGTGCGTTTGGGTGAAAATGAGATGAACGTTTGATGCAAAGTGCAGTGATGGTTTTTTTTAAAGTTTGCAAAAAATTCTCTCAACGATACCAAGAAGCATACATTAAGGTACTAAATTTCGAAATAGGACCTACGCCAACTTGGAATCTCGTGAGTAATTTAACGATTTCATCATCCAAGTTTCTCCCACAAATCACCCTGCTCTGCTATACATTTTATTTAAGATCGTGACATGCTGATGAGCATGAACCTCATCCCGACAAAACTCCATGCACATCCCCACACACAACATTTTTCAGTTGTTCAGTTTCTCTCTATCTATCTGTCATTCTCTACAGCAAGGAAAGTAGTGTTACGTGCAGATGTGTGAACGCACGTACACTACACACCGTCACTTCCTTCCACAGAAAAAAAAATGTTTAAAAAAGATTTTAACACACCAGACAAATCCCAACTCAAAAAAATGTCTTTTGCGCTTTAGCAACTGATGAGAATATAAAAAAAAGTATAAAAAAAAGTAACGAAAAATTATTATTCCCGAACGACCACCACTGCCACATTTTCTCACACATTCCGCAACAAATAATAGATTATCCTTGCCAGCTCTCTTGTCATTCATTTGGGAGGATATTATTTTCGAAAAAATAATGCCACTCTGTGGCATCTCCCATCGTATAAAAATTTGTTTGCGAGAGATCATGACCAGCGTACCGTATATGCTACGAAAAAATTCTTTCTCTGGTTTACTCGCAAAAATATATGCAAATGACAAACCGACAAAATGGCAACGATGAGAGAAACAAACAGCGGCAGTTGTTGTGCCGTATCATTATCGTTACTTCTTCCTTTTACTGCGCACAACACGAAGCCCTATATATTTTCCACGAAAAAAATGATAATTTCCAACAATTTTCCCTTGTGTCACGCCCGTTTTCCTTCATTCAATCAAAGTCAGAGACAGCTCATAATGAAAATGTAAAAGTGAAATAAATAAAATGGGATTATTGATATCAAAATTACATGTTATTATTGCTACCACGCTCTATGCCCCGTTTCTAACTTTACGCTCTTTTTCCCTCCACATTTTTTTGTCCTCGTTCCTCATAATATTTTCGTCATCATCAGTAATAATATAATCTATAATATGCAATAAAATTCCACATTTTTCTTTCGATATTCTTAGCATTTGAGAAAAGTACAAGGTACATTCTTTTGAAAAAATCGCTTCTTTTTTGTCGTCTTCTTTTCCAAAAATAACACTATCGCATATTCATTTTTACTGTTGCGTTCACATTACATGCCTACCTACCTACGCACGTCATTTAATACCAGAGACTATAGTGCAGTGAATGATGATAAAAAATGTTACGTAAAAATAGTTTCATTTCCAATCGTCACGTAATAATCAACACCAATAAAAATGTTAATAATTTCATGTCGCCATTTCTCAGAAATTGGTATCCTCTTGACATTTCTTTTTATATGAAACCCAAGAGTCTAGTCTATGAGCATGGAATAGAAATGCATGTAATACAAAATATATTTTTTACCTTTCAAAATGTTCGAGAAAACACTTCTTTCCTTCGGTTAATTAAATGATCTCATGAAGATGGTTGCAATCTTTCGATTTATTAAACCGTGAAAAGCTGTGTTCACAGTTCTTTGGTGTTTTAGTTTAGCACTTTAAGAAAACTCAGTGTTTTTATATAAATTGTTAAAATTAAAATTCTTGAGATCCTTGTTCCTATTTTTCTTTCAAAATAATTATAATGAATTCATTGACTCACTTAATTTCATTCAATTGAATTCACACCACTTTCCTAAGGACACAGTTTGATGAATAAACATGCAATATTATATCTCAACTTGATATATCCACGAAGCACTCGAAAAGTCTATGTTGTTATCAGTTCAACGGTCAGTCCAAGACTCTGCGTCGTCATATTCCTCACCCACCCAAATAAGCCCATACATTCTTTCTCCATATACCATACCACACACGATAATATCAATCACTTGTTATTATTCCTATTCAATCTCAAATGTATTTTCCAATCCATACAAAAAAAAATCTTTTTTTTTTGTCAGTTGAACTAACTAAAATGGACTTAAGTTGACCGTAAGAAATGATTCTATGAGAAAATTAAGCCGATGTGCCAGACACATTGGCGTTTTCCTGATTACAGAGCCCATTATACTTGATGATGATGATGGTCCTCCAATAATCCAATCACACACACAAAAACATTATCATTTTCTTTTCCTTTTTTTCTCTTTAAAACACACACACAAGTGTCCATTCCATTTTTTCCAACATGCACACACATGCAGCCGGTCCCCTACTACCCATCATGAAAAACCTACCTATGAATTATCTCGTTGCACTTTATGTACCTAAAAATTATTATTATTATTATTTGTGTTCCTACTGCCACTGCTATCATATCTTTCGTGTTTTTCAAGATATCCCAATAAACTATCATCAGAGTCACTTCACACTTGTGTGACTTGACTTACCTTTCTTGAAGGGGGAACAATGGACATTTCATTTTGATATTTTACCTTTTTTTCTATTGTGTCCATGCAGCAGTGCACTGTCATAAAAAAAGGATTTTTTATATATTTTCTCAGTATCGGGTATCTTTTACTGTATATTATTGCTTGCTTGAGGGTGGATTAAAAATTTTCTAAACCCTCTCATTGTGTTCCACCTCTCCTCATCGTTTTTCTCGACCCTACCACCTGTGTGCAGCATGCAATCTCACACGTCCACCGTTCTCTCAAAAATAATGTTTTTTTCTCTTTCGAATATATTCAAATGGGTATTCAGTATGTATTTTTTTTCTCATGGAGTTTTTTCTAACAAAAGCTTTGTGACTTGATTTTAACATTGTTTATCAGCATATCAGTTTGTTGCCCATTGTGTTTTCATGTGTAGTTTTTTGAGATATATAGATAGACTGATCGTTTTATTTTTATCTTTTGGGTTTTGCTGGTGGTGGAGTGGGGATATAAAGTGAACAAAAGGCGATTTGCCTCCTGCCTCTTTCAATAATAAAATGTATAGATATTTTTTTTAACTTGTTGCTTTGCAGGATTGAATCCATCGTGCAATGCATCTATTTTATTACCACCGACGGTTGAAAAGAGGGTTTTTTTCTTATATCTTATCTTTTTACAAGCCAACATATCTCTCTACACACAGGTGGATTGGGTACACGGGGAGATTGAAGAAAATGTATGCCAAAGGGCAGAAAATATTTTTTACATTGTGTTTCGTCTTTTTAGAATGGATAGCTCTCTCGGAAGAAGAACTGGTTGGGTTTTTTGGTGGTGAGGAAAATGCATAAGAGGCAAAGCTGGTGTACTTTTGAAAGTGTTGCTGTGTCCGGAGTAGTGTAGTCCAGCAAGTTTTTTAAAAGCTTGCCTTAAGAAATGAAAATGTAGAATAGGTTATTATTGCTGCTTGCTTACACTCGCAATCAGAATCAGGTAAGCTTTGATGATGAGAATTGAGAGGAAAAGAAATGGAAGAGTGTGGTGATGATGATAATGTGGAAGTTAATGAAAACGACTTGTTCCCGTTTACGAGATACACCTATTGTGTCCGCAGTACAAGATTAGATATCAGAATATTTCTTAAAACTTGCCTGAAGAGAAGAGGAAAAAAACATTCCGACTTTACAAGAATAATGCATGCATGCCTTTCTTGATTACTTCTTTCTTCTCTACACTTCTCAGGTGAAAAAAAGAGCTTGAAGGCATATTATTCGAGAGTTTTATTGGTGGTGTGGCTATTATTTCGCTTAAAGCCTTTTCTGAGCATTCTTATCTGCATCTCATTTTCACCCAACAAGATACGAAATAAACAGATTATGTGCATGCTTATATAACAGCTTATTGGATTGTCTTTTCTTCCAAGAAGGCATATAAAGTTTTCGTGCATGCTGAATTATCTTTATGAAGGAATTAGTTGAATTTGAGAGAAGAAAGAACTCAACAAGCACAATGATATGATATGAAAATTGATGATGCTGCTGGTGCGAGTTTGCATCCAAGCTTAAGTGAAACAACCGAATAAAAATGATTCTCATGAAGTGATAAGGTATTTCACACCTGCACCCTGCCGCTTATTATTATAATCCTTGTTTGGCAGAAGAGCAATTAAAATTTATTTTCATTGTTGGATTATTACACCAGAAGAGTAGCGCATGCAAGCAATAAATATAATTGGAGATTTTGATTGTTTCCTTGCTACTGTTTACTGCATCTGCATGAGAAAAATCTTCCGAGCTATTGTAATCACAAGGGATTAGGAACAAGATGGTAATAAGAGCACCTGCAATAATATATCATTAAGGGCCTGCATCATCACTAATCTCTCCTCTGATTTTATATGCTTCCAATTTGTGAGCATCGCAGAAATATGGATTAAGAGGAACACTTGCTCTATTCGAGGAAGATTTAGAATTTTATTTGAAAATACAAGTTTTATTTTTAGGGTTCCTTTTTCCCTTCGTCATCAGCCATCAACGAAACCACACGGGTTGAGTGACAGCAGGATATTATATTTCTTGCTTTCTGAAGAAGAACAACCAGAGGGAAAAATGCATGGAAATGAAAAGATGACAACAATAAGCAAGTTTTGTACAGAGAAAAGATGGAACTCCATTGTTGAATGGAAACAGGGCATGTAGACAAATGAAAAATTGACAGAGTTGATAGCTCTTTGTCCATCCATCTTTCCATCTGGCTATGTGATAGTTCTCTCTCTCTGCTGAATTATTACAAAAGAGGAACAAAACCATTGTTTCCTGTTTTCCCTTGAAAAAAAAAATGCGCATGAAATGTATTTTGCTGTCTTACAAGTAGTATGCATGTGTATTTAAAATGTACTTCGGCAAAAGTCAAAAGGAGGAAAAAGGCTTTTGTTGCTGTTTTCTGTCTTGTTAATATTATTACTGCTTGACTGTTCAACTAGCTTGTATTGTGTACATCTGGCCTGACCTGGAGATAGATATTGGGTGCTATATAAATTATAACACCCTGTTTAAGTACAAAGCAACACGAATGGATTATTGTTGTAAAATTTGAGAAATGAGCGTGAAGAGTAATAATATTCAAGGATGTTCGTATGTTGTGTTCCTTATTATATGAATATGGAATAGAGTTTTGAATAGAATATTTCAGTTTTGTGGGAAGAAAGGCGAAAAGGGACACTTGTTCTTTGTTTATTGCTTCTCTGTTGGTCCCGCACCATAAGATCGTGTTCATAATTCCAAATGCGAGAAATATCACAACTTGTCAACTGTCAAATCATTCGTTTGTCATGGTCATTGGTGTTGTCAAAAATATAAAGGAAAAATGTAGTTGTGCGTATGTACATGATACTGATACTAACTAAATTAGTATTACTCTTATAAGTACATAAATACATTTTTACATGAAAAAAATGCAAAACTGGTTGCAGTTCATATTGCATTTAAATGCAAGGCAGTTTGCAAGATTGACTGTTAGTCAAGCCAAGCAAAGAGTTGCGCATGATTCCGAAAATGATGACAAAGATGACACTTGTTTTTCATCCATCACCTCACATGCAAACTCTTCACTCTAAAGTATGTTTTCCATCTCAAATTTCGTAAAGCAATAAACTGTACATGAAGGTAGCACAAATATTGCCACACAATATGACCAGCAGTAAAAACATGCAGTATGCAATCAAACACCTTCACATCATCATGAAACCTGAAACTTGCGTAGATAGAAGATGCATGCAAGCTTATAAGAATCAACAACAGGTCAAAAGTATGTGTCATTGATGAATTATGCATTCAATCACTCACCGTCATCATCCGCATCATCTTTTTCTCTGACATGCGTCAACCTACTCCGCATAATAGAGAATGCAGAGATTAAATTTCTTCTGAAACCTGAGAGAGTAGACATGGCCATCTATTTTGTGAATAAAATTCTCAGAAGAAACTAGACCAGCATGCAAAATGATAACCTATACATCATCGTGTCATTCTTTTCGAATGTACAGTTACAAAAAAAGTAAGAAAAAAGAATAAAAAAGTGTTAATCGAAGTTTAATATATTTTTCCCGTAAAAACGGTCTTTTATAAGATGATAGCCTAGTCATGTCTCTAGCCTGTTATTGTTTCAAAGAAACGTGTGATTTGTTGTGATTTTTGATGATGGTGGTGGCTGCTCGAAAATACACCCTTTTCGGTGGCAGCAGATCACGAAACACAATTTTCAATTTCAACCAAGGTAATATTACACTTCCCTAAAAAAACGTGCATTCTGCCAAATCATCATCATCGTCTGGTATTGACCAAGCAAAGCTCTGAGAATCCTTCTCGCTGGCTGGATACAATATGATTGCCTGCGTTTACTATACTGGAGCTCTCTCTGGAGTAATTTCTATCTTCATCTTTGTATCGTCATCATGAAAACAATTTTCCTTTCTTGTGTTCCTCTCTCACGTACCATACATCATCATGATTTCATTTTTTTTTTCTTGGTACACCACACAGTACACAGATATTTTTTTCATATTATCATAATCCATATCATAAGTACACGACCGACCCTACATTATCTCTTTATCTATTTATCTAAAAACGTATAATTTACAGTTTAAAGTAAAAACAGAGAGAAAATAGGAAAATTATTGTTATTTCGTTGCTTACCGTTTCGTTTTTTTATCCTTTTACTTATTCCTCATGTTTATATGTAGCACATGTGTATTTCCGCACAACACTGTCAAATTTTTTTTACAGGCAACTACATGCAGGCTCCAATAAACGCCAAAGTAGTAAAATATGGAATGCTTACAGTTTGCATACAGTTTTCTTTTGTGTTCACTGTTGTCACCCACTTCCTATGACCACGCTTAACAGGTCAACCACAATTAAACTTGCACAAAGTCCGAGTTTCCATTTTCAATGGGCATTGCCAACAGTTATGATGCAACTGTATAGTTAAGTATGTTTCACTGCAATATTATGTAATATTTCTACAGATCCATTAAAAACGTGTACACGATGATGAACTCTCAGATAATCTTCGGCAATTCGTTCCAATCTCTATGAATTTCAGTTTTGCACGATTACAAAATGATTCTCCAGACATAGCTCACCACAAATTCGTATAGTTTCTGATAAAATATTTAATCAATTCAAATAATTCGTAAAGGCAGCAGCGGAATAATAACGCCCGCCTGCAACACCACCAAACCCTTTACATTCACATCATGCATGTATTTTTCCATATATGCACTCTCACTCTCTCACACTCTTTCTCCATTTGCTACCATGTCAAGACTAACTCGACTCAGGTTCGTTGGGGTAGCTTAAAAGAATTGGATTTTTCATTTTTTTCATATTCCCATCCTCCTCATCATCAGCATATATCCTTTTACTACTCACTCGTTTACGGTCATCATGATCATCATGATCACCCTCTCCTCTTCTTCTGAAAGGTATGCTGTCAAACTGGCAGAAAAGAAGAATGACTACATATTCATCTATATGCCTATATACCAGTACCCAGAGATGAAACATATTCTCCTCGCATTGTGTTCATTTTCCTTCCCATTTTTTTCACGCAGGCATGCATCCACACACATGCAGAATACCAGCTCGTATTGTATTACGAAAGATGTGAAGACGAGGAGAAACCAAAGGAACGTGAAATTCAATAAGAGCGTTCCTGCATGAAACTGGATATAGGTACATATACGATCCCATCATCGCATAATATTATTATTACCAGTAGTCTGTGCACATGTTCAAGAAGCAGAAGAAGAAGAAGAAAAAAGGATGAAAAGAGGGTTGAAAATTGTATGCACTCAAGAAAATATAAGACGAGGGGTTGTTTTTCTTCATGCCATCAATGTACATGTAGGTATGTGAATAATATGAGTCCAGCTTAAAGAAGAATAAGAAGAAAATATTAACAAAGGAGGATAGAAGCTAGATTTGAAAAGCCGGGTATGAAAAAAGGAAGAAAAAAAAGAAGGAAGGGCAGTAGTACAAGAAAGAAAAGGAATAAGATGGTCCATCAAACTGTCCATCCATAAACCATTCTTACAAAAGTGTATTGCTTTTTTTTCTCCTCTCCAATTCTTCTAAAGCCTTAAAGAAAATATACCTCTCTCATGATTACTTCGACGGTGAAGAAATGAGTGTTTTTAACAAGGCATACTCCTATATACGGCCTTTTTATATGCCAGTCACTCAATCAATTCTGGCAGAGCTTTAAGCCTCAGTTTCTCTTCATCCACTCCAGCACGTCTTTACCGACTCATTCTCACATTTTCAAAGGAACTTGACGGGAGGAGAAGGGAAAAAGACGGAGAACCACTTGGTTGGCTTTCAAGGATGAAAATGAAATCCAACAACAAAAGGGAGTCTTAACGAAGAAGCAAGTTTTTATTTTCATGGCAAGGTTTTGACTGACAGGAGGAGAAGGAGAACCGTCGATATATACAAAATACTTCATTTAAGCTTACATATTTTGCGGCTGTATAGGAATCTCTCTGTAATAAACTGTTTTTTTCCCTTGTGATCATGATGATTATGAGGAGGGTTGCATATTGCGTTTTTATCGTGCTGGTGCATGCATCATGCATGCAGCTGTTTTGAATTATATACACAAATCCAGCAAGAAAAACATACCTTATAATTTTCCTGGCAAATCACTGCTGCATGGTTGCCCATATTACACTTGTCTGAGGCTTAATATTATATATGCTTGCCTTTGACTGATTCTTATTTCTTACTCCATTCCCTTTTTTAAGGGAGAAACGTGCCTTGTTGCTTACTTGCTTACTTAAAGTTGAGTAAGTTTACGATGAAACGTGTGAAGTAATGATGAAAAAATAAGGAGGCAAGAGGAATCGTCGTAAGGTGAGGTTTTCATAGGTTTTTACAGGCGTAAATATGTTTTTTATTTGCAGAGCTAAAAAGGAATGCTATTCATGGTGGTTATAATTTTCTTGCGCGCAGTGGAAATGTGTTTCATTTTCTCCTGATTAAACTGGAGGTGGCAGGAATTGGTGTTGATTGCTTTGGGAATGTAGAGTTGACAATGAACATCAAGGAGAGGGCCGCACAAGTAGAATATGAAAACTATTTTGGGTATACCTGTGAAACCCCTTTACTTACCTTTGAAAATCTCTGTTAGTCATTCATTCAAATTGCAAATATGATTTAAATTCAAAAACCTGCACCACAAACGCACACGTACATTGGAAAGGGATTGCTCGTTCACAATTAATTTTTGGCAGAAATTTTTCAGCACGGTGTCTGCGTGAATTCAGCACGGTGAAACTTGATAATTCAGCACGGTGGCAAAAATA
>JAQIXX010002197.1:0-26249 GCA_034700605.1 Willowsia nigromaculata
ACACATAAATGCCTATTCAAATACTCGTGGGTTAATATTCTTGCTGGTAACAATCCCAAATTATTTCCAAAGCGTATGATTGGACAAAATAATTTAAAGCGTTTATACATTCGTTCATTATAAAAATTTGCAAGTAACTGCGACTTATTTCTATTTAATGGGTCCACAGTATCGTAGGGTAACCATAAATATTTGATGTTTGAACGCTTTAAAAACTCAAATTTTACACGAGCAGGGACCGACCTTCTTACAATGAAGGGAAATTCTAAGGGGAGGATGTTGGCTCCGTCGTAGTTGTCAATCATCACAATACAATTTCTTTTATGAGTTTTGAATTTCCCGAATAACTGTTTTAAATCAACCATAGTATGCTCCCTACTGATTTGGAATCTGAGAGGATTCGAGATCTTTACTAAAAGCGACTGATTACCAGTTCCGTTTTTCGAGCGATGAATTTCCCAAGGGTAAAAAGACTGGTCACTGGAATGAGAAACAGTTTTGCAAATATTCAAGCTTACAAATACAAAAGATAAACGAAATAAACAACCCATTCTAATAAAAGTTTATTTTTTAACTCTAAGTTTGGGATTGTCTATGCTTCAAAACTTATTTTGACAGTAAGCGCTAATAATAAAGTTGGGTTCTACAGCTACAGAGTTACACGGAAATTTTAGTTTTTCTTTGTAATATTGTGATTTTTTGATAAAAGTTTGATAGCGTTTTAGATAGTTTACAGTTCAAGTCTGTCACAAAATGGCTACGGAAAAATTCCACACCCTTTTGGCACGTGTAAATCCATTTTTGATATTGATCATGTGAGGATCCTTATACCTTTAAAGTTAGTTACGAGTAAACCATTACCATATTGTTTTTTCAGATATGCTATAAAACTACCCGAAAATTTTTATATGGAATAGAAGCATGCGATGTATTGGCTCACGAAAATTAGTAGGAGCTTAAAACCATCGCATGGCAATACCCAAGCAGACACTATGCATAAAGCCTACATATCAAATTTGAGTATTGGACTGTAAAGTATTGATGGTATGAAAAAAAGTAGAAAATCTACCTGTCGGAAATATGATGAAGCTATGATTAAATCTTTCAGATATTACAATTTTGAATTTTACAAATTACCAAGCGATTAAGTAGGCCAGCCAGGCCCCATTGTATTAATTAAATAAAGTAAGATCCAAACTGTTTTAAAAGAAATGAAATACTATAAAAGGTTAGCGTAGCTTAAATATAAAATGTATAATTTCCAAATATAAGTACAAGTTTTTGTTTTCATAATCTTTGGTCGGTAAGTATTTATGATGTGTGTTCACCTCAACCCAAAGTTTAATCTGCTGTTGAAAATTTTGTAAGAATTGGTAAATAGATTTGAATGGTGTATAATCTATAACCCTTGAGAGTTATAATTCAGTTACTTAACAAAAAGCAAACTTATCAATATAAGTCGTATTCCTTGGCATTAGTTTAAGCTTACGTTTTATGTTCTATAGGTGAAATGTTTTGTGCAATAATACAACAGAATGAATCCTGTTGTCAGTTGCATGCCGAAGGCTTTGTTGTTTGTTAAAAAGTTCGAATCGATTTTTATTAATAAGTGTAAAGCGTCCAAAATAACGCTGTTCGTAAACCCTTGAAATATTTCTATTTGAAAAATTAATGAATGTACAAGGAGTCAAGTACTTTTACTTAGTAACTTTTGAATATTAGTTTTAAAAACTTCAAATTTACTGATAGCATTTCATTTTGTGACATTTAACGTTATTGTTTAATTTGATGTAGTTACTTTTACCTAAAACCTCTAAGAGAGCATCGGGAATTTTTATTTCAGCTTAAAAAAAATCTAAAAGAACAGAAATACACGCACGATAGAGAAAAAGATACACACCGTCAGTTTACGGACAGTATTATTGTTAAAAACGATTAGGATAGCAAACAAAATTTTCTTGATTATAGGACAACCATGGATCATAATCATTCGTCATTTTTGGCTTCTTTCTAGATTGTATATTATAGTATATTTTCTTAAGCAATGAATAAAAATTTTTTTATGAGTAATTCATTATTAGTAATTAATAAACTATAAAGGAGATTTTGACTAGGTTCTACCTCGCTAAGCTCCAGCTTGTAAATGCCAAGCGTATCGGATCATTGAACGGATCATATTTCAGTTAATGACAGTCATCAAAAGGATTATTTTAAACAGTTTCTCTTCCTTGTCTAGGTAACTAAGAATCTGAACAAAGCTTACGGCACATTTGAAATGTTTGCAATTGGCGCTTCTCTCAAAATAATTAGTAATAGTGATCTGGAGAGATGTTCACTAGCATGACAACAGAAATCTTGAATGTAATACAGGATAGTCTTTTATTCGTCATAGATTTTTACGGTTCAGTCTCAGCAGATTTGGTATTTATCGTAACAATGAGACTTTTAAGAGATTAGGGATTTTTCGAGAATCGCAGAAACGCTAGAATACATACAGTCGTTATTTGGTTTTGGTAATGCATGCAGAATTGGGTTAAATGGAATAAATGTTTATGAATGATTTGGGGACAAGTTTGTCCAAAAAATCATAGGACAATTTATGATCTAGGTATTAAAGATATTTTAATTACTTTTATGCTTTGAAACTCAAATTACTGTTCTATATTTCAAAATATATGTAACTTAAAGTAAGGCACAACGTCATTCATGGAATAGTTTCTTTCTCCTTGTTGGTTTCCCATTCTTTTCAAAATTTGAGCAAACTACATCTTGCTCATATTTTAGAATTATTAAAAAATCACATTCCATTTAATTTTAAATTTTTATTTACTCACAACAAATATTGGAAAGTGATCATAAATCATTTGAGAGTTGCTGCAACCAATTTTAATTTATTATGAATTTTTGCACCTGTGTGGATACATTGGGGCTTCAAACTAGACGACATTTACATTTAGTTTTAAACGTTACTTACGTGGAATAATGTATGAAGTTATAAAATTTACTGGTAGTTTTAGCCAATATCTGGATGCACAAAATGCAGTTTTCAGTTCACATTAAAGTTAGTAAAAATGTTTGAGCCATATGCTCCCTTATTCGTGAATCAAAACAAAATATAAACCTTTCAAAAAAGCAGTGTACGAAAGTCTCAACAGAGACCATACTCGTTGTCATTACATTGTAGAGAATACATAAAAATATTATGCAACATACCGAAACAACATGTTAAGCGTATTAAATGAAAGCAAATATAGTTTCCTTAAATTATCACAAAGTTACTGGTCTTAAGTCACCTAAAAATTTGTTATGTATCAACATCACGGTTAAAAAGAGATTACCTACATAAATTTTTATGCTACTTTTTTTACTATTTATAATATTTGCATCAAAAGTCCTACAAAACTTCCCACAATGATTTAACCCGTCTCCCATTTATAATAAAAGGTTCATTTGGTTTTGCTACAACAGTATTATCATTTAGCAGATACCAATAATTCCCATACTTAAAATAGAACTCCAAAACCGTACAATCCTTCTTCGTTGGAATATCTATAATCTCATGACTTACTGGAACCATGTATCCAGTTTTCCTGGCGTTGTCTTGAAGATAAGCTATTGGCCATTCTTTAATACATTCACTGCTTTCACGTGGCAACATTTGGTATTCATGAATCTTCGTACATTTATAAATGCTCAGAAGTCGTCCATCCAAAGTTGGCAAGTACGTGTCATCCTTTTTCCCATTCAGCAATTTAAAAAAATCTTGTGTTGATAATCCTAATTGCACTATCATTCGTATGGAGTCGTACCAAAATCGGTTTCTCTCACAGCACCAGTCATGTTGAGACTGGATATAAATTGAAGAATTTCCCTCAACTACGGGATAAGTTAAGAAGAATTGGTCAGAATTGCGATTTGGCCTACTTTCCTCATAGATGTTTCCATGAATCTGCTTGGCAACAGTAGAAGTAGGCGTTGTCCTTAGGTTCACTCCATTTTCTCCGTACACATTATCTTGCGTAAAGAAAATCCCTTCCTCAGTAAAACCAATTTTCATTCCGCACCGTTTCACTTTCTCCACTATATTCAGTGATAAGTTGTCTTCTATGAAAGTAATCCCTGACCCGGTTACCATGCAAGTGGTGGAAATTCCTTTTCGGAGAGTACACATTTTTAAATCACTATCCCACACTAAGATGCCTCGTTTTGATTTGCAACTTCCCAACATGAATGGACACGGTTTGTAAAGATTTGAAGATGTTTCTACAGTCCATTTCTTATTTTCAACAGTGGCTTGTAACACTGCAAGGTAGTAATTTGTAACGAACGATGTAGTGCAAGTCATGAACTTTAGAGACTATGAAATTCCTTTAGACGACCTTGATTTTGGCATGCGCACAATTTGACAGTTTATAAATAGAGCAAAAACCGGAAATTAGATTGTGTATAATTTTAATGCAGGCTCCACTGGAGCCAATTTGCTGGGGTCTGGCCAGTTTGCTATTGTGGTTAGGGGTACTATAAAATCAGCCAATAAACCAGTAGCAGTAAAAATTTCGAAGCAATCGGCAGATGTTACTTTATTCAAATCACTGCTTTCTGAGGCCAAAATTATGATCTACATTGGGAACCATGAAATTGTTCATGTCGACCTACAAATGTGAATATTGAATTTTAAAAAGTATTTTGGGTCTTAGACGTCTAAAGCTAATAAAGTGTTTAAAACTATTTGTTAGTAATCACTCATGAACAATTTTTTGCGGAGTTCAAAAACGTTTATTAGTTAACGAAATGACATGCTTAACTGAGAGTACGAGACATTTTTTTCGTTTCGTGAAAATGGGATCAAAGAGATTATCATGAGTTTGTAAAACTACATATATTTAAGTCGCGATACATGCATTTGAAGTAAGTGGTTTTCCTTGGCTACAGGACAACACTTGGATCATATTCATTGGTGATTTTAGGCTTGTTTCTCGATTGTATATTATAGTATATATTCTCGAGCAATGAACAAGAAAATTTTATGAGTTATTAAAAAATTATAAAAGAGATTTGACTAGGTTCTACCTCGTTAAGCTCCAGTTTGTAAATTTTATGTCAATCTGCTTAAGCCAGCAGTTTTTATCGACCTACTTTTTACGTGTATTGTTAAAAAAATAAATAGATTTGTGATAAATACACATATCAGGTTTTTATAGCTATTATTCAATGTCTGTTTTATACTATGCATTGAATAGAGCGAACAGAGTTTACGAGAATAAAACAAGGACAATATTTTGGCTCAGGTCCAAACAAACGATTAATGTATAACTTTTTCCGACTTCATATAAAAGGGGACTAATCACAACTTGAATACGTTCTACAAAGTTTTTAGAAGATAATACATAATGCAAACTGTCAAATCAAGTATACATACATATGCACTAGCTTTATTAAGTTTGTCTGGAATAAAATTTGAATTACGTTACATAATAACTTTAAATTAAACGAAATCTATTTTCCCTTGCTTTAACAAATTTTTGTTTTTTTTTATAAATTAATGGACAAAGTACATTAGTTACTCATACAAATATATCTGAAGACGATTTGATCACAATCGATGAAAGTCATTATGTTGCTTTACGTCAAACGATAATCTGTGAGCTCATTGAAAGCTTCCATACATGTCCAACACTTGGCTTTATAATGGCTTGTTTTTGATTGAATGATCTGGAATATATTTTACTATAAAAATCCTGCAAAGACGACAAATAAGACGGCAAGCAGGTGAATTGCATCGGAAGATCATATTTTGTGCCAAATTCAAAAAAAAGACTATTTGTTTGCATTAAACAATTTACAGAAACTGCAAACAAATCTAGAGATGGCAATAACTAGAATATGAATGATGTTATTAGGTTGGTTTTTGGAGAGTTCTAGGAACACAAATCGAGGACTAACCAGTGATATAGATATCTCCTTCGATATTTTATAGTATGAAATTGACTTTAGGTATGGATTAAGTAGGCATCATGTATAACTTATGATATGAGCTGCTGTTGTTACTGAAACAAGTTTTAAAGCCAATATGTAAAATCTGATGATTCATAAACTAACCTTTGATAAGATCAGCACTCAATCCGGAGTGCAGCGGATGTAATTTATACCGAGTATCAATTTCTGACTCAATTTCCAAAGCTCACTATAAAATATTTAGTAGATTTATTTCATTCGGGATGTTTTTCGCTGAAAAAATGACAAACCAAAGAACCACGGTAGTGTATGTATATTATGCCATATCAGAAAATAAAAATTTGGTTTTCCATTACTTAAACCACAAATTCCTCTTGATTTCCACAGCTACTATTTTCAATTCTTCATTTCTGGATTTACGGTGAATTATGACGTCATATTTTAAGACTTGCAGTTGCAACAGAATAAGTTGCGGAAACTGCAATTTCAAATTTATATAACAAACTATATGATTTTGAGAACCCTATTAATTATATCTTCAGAATGTATTTATAAGTCGTCAATTAACAACAAAACAGTGCGATTAAAACATTTTGAATATTTTGAGCATTATTACGTTTCAAAATGCCAATATTGCTATTTAAAATTTAAAATGTGCTGCATATTTTTGACTTTGTGTGCTATTTATGGCAGTTTATTACAAACAGGATTTACTGAGGATCTTTCTCCATCGCTATATTTTGATGATATAAATCATACTTTCGAACAAAACTACGAAGATAACATAACTATTCTTTATACGAAACATAAAAATAATTGCTTGGAAGTTCAATGCAGATCTTATTACCCTGTTCAATGGAAAATCCGTGGCATTGTATTACCAAGCTGGTACTTAAACCTTCCACATACAGAAGTTGACGTTGAGGACATAATTTATACGCTTTTTATGGAATTTGGATCCTGTAAACAACTTATAGACTTGAATGCACAAGCATCACTTGAAATAAATTGTGAAGTTATTGGAAACAGCAGCCTTTCAGCAAGGTTTTTTATTCATATTGAAAACGATTCCATGGGCACATTACTTGGCCCGTTTTCAACAGAAATTTATGACTCAAAAATTATTCCTTGTGCAACGACCAATCCTGGTATCCCAGTTTCCTTACACGTGATTCACAACAAGGTAACGGATCCTGCAAAAGGCTTCGGCGTCTTTATTCATAACAAAATTCATGATATTGTTTCTTGTAACATTTAGGTAGAGGATCAGATTTTGACCGGAAATACCCAAAATATATTTTACAACCCGGCAGTAGGATTCGTAGCAAACAATATATTTAATGGGAGCTACATTTGTCGACAAGGATTTAATGCGGTCAACATAACTGCTTTAACATCTCAATTTGAAGATTTCAATTTCTCCCCAACAAATTCACTGATACGCGTTTTTACAGATGAAACCATTTTAATTGAGTGTCAATCAAATTCGGGGTTGTATGTTAGCTTTAGTATTAACCAGACATTTATCCATGTCGAATACCTGGTATCAAATGAAAGTCTTGTTAAAGCTGAATTTTCATTATCAAATTCATCAACCGCTCTAAATGTCACAGGTAGTGTGAGCTGTTCTGCTGTTAAGCCTGAAAGCACTCACCAATTAAGAATCAAGGAGTGGACTTTTGAGTTTCTGGAACCACCAGAAATTCAAATTGATAATCTTAAAAGGGAAATCTATTGCACTTCCCGATTTTCACCATTAGTGTTACAGGTTTACCATTGTTCCAATGTATTACATTGTCCAATTGAAAGGCAATTGTGTGAAAAAGATACCAGAAACTTGGCTTGCAGTCTTATATATACGGATAGGCAAAATAACAGATCCAAAGGGTTTTGTAAAAGCGGAAACCACAGTCACTTGCATTGTGTCAGTGCTTCATTAGACGATGTTGGGTCTGCCGTATGTTCAGTTGCTGGGGTACAGAAACAATGGAGTATCGTTGTGGCAATAGACAGAGATTCATGTAAGAAATAACATACGCGACATTACTGCTTCAGCCAATCACTTTTCTCACAAGCGGCTTAAATTTAAATAGATATCGGCTGGGAAGGTATTCCGGATCTAGACGAAAACGCCATGCGATTAGACGATGTGCCTCCCATTTTGTATACAAACGTAACTAATCGGTTTGTCTGCGAATCATTAGAATATTTATTTGCTAATAGTTTGGCATTTATAATTGAGTTTGCGAATGGGACAGACGTGCTTTTAATAGAAGATGGAAGTACAGTTAATATATCTAGATCAAAACATCCACTGGGTAAACTGAACGGAATATTTGCTACTTTGGATGTATATCTTCCTTTGGATGTTGTAAAAATGCACTGTATTGCACCATGGTTAAACTTGCCACGCTATATGTCAACAACTAAATACTTCCAGACAAAACGTAATTTAAGGAGAACATAGTTTTGTAAACTAACACGTAATTAAATCTTTGTTACGGAATATATTCTTATCCTATCCTAATTTAGACCTGCTATTTCCGCACTTGATTGGAAACCATACTAATCACACCCGGATTCCAACATTCTTGATAATTGGTGAAAAGCAGCAGCGATTAACTTGTAATGCCACTGGTGAACCAAAGCCATATTATAAGTGGTACATCAATGATACAGAGATTTCAGAAACATTTTCCCAGTTAAAGATAACATTGGCCAAAAATGGGGAGTCGTATTTAGAATTCCTTACAACTACTGATGAAAGTTATGCAGGTGAACATCAATGCAAAGCTGAAAACCGACTTGGAAGTGTAAACCTGTTTTTTGAAGTTTCCATTTCAGCTTTGTGTAAATGCATGCTTATTGTTGTAAAATTTATGAGCCTTAAAACATTTGAAGTTTAATGAAACTTTTTTTATATTACAGAACCCAATATACATTTAATGGGGAGTATGGGGACAAGTTTGGAGATTCGTCAATTGCTTTTATATTAATTATTTTATTGATACTCGCAGCATATATATTTTTTGTTCGGCATCGAAAAATGGCAAAGCGCAGCAAACGATACTTGACCAAAGATGAAATACATGAGTTCTTTTATGGCAAGTTAGAACTTACTAGTAAGTCCAGTATTGCCATTTTTGAAAATCCCGACTTGCTACCATTTGACTCAAAATATGAAATACAACTAAAGGATTTAGAATTAGGTACTACTAACTCAAAATTAATATTGTAGTTTTGTTAAGGCACATAAAGTATCATTTCACATATACTAGTATATTTTGCAGCATTTACAGAAAAGAATTTATTAGGCTCTGGAGAGTTTTCGTTTGTCCTTCGAGCAAGAATTGTGTCAAGTGGAAGAACAGTTGCCTTAAAAATTCCAAAGCCGTCAACTGATATAAACCAATTCAAGTCTTTATTATCCGAGGTAAAAACGATGGCCTATATTGGAGAGCATGAAAATATAATCAATTTTATAGGAGCATGCACTGCGGGCATCCGAATACGTATGTATTTGCAAAATACATCTTTCTTGAAAAACTATAGACTGTCTAATAATATTTCGCATTTTACAGGCTCCATTTACATTTGCTAATGAACTGTGTGACCTGGGGAGTCTTAACTCATACCTGAGAAAATGTAGGCCCATCTTTACGAACATAATAAAAAAACCACTTGTTCGATCGCCAAAGGCAACAAACAAACTTTTCTTGCAATTTCGGACTGCAAAGCATGGATTTAATTAGTTTCTCGGCTCAGATAGCAAAAGGAATGGAATACGTAACTGGTAAAAATGTGTGTCAAGGAAAACCAAAAAATTTTCGATTGAAATATTATTTTGTAAAGCTTTATTGTATTGTGCATTTTTTGTGTCCTTAGGTTGTTCATGGAGATTTGGCGACACGAAACGTGCTTCTGACAGATAAAAAAGTAGCAAAGATTTCCGACTTTGGATTGAGTAAAAGGTTATACGACAGGAATTACTATAGGAAGAGTTCAAAGGTATTACGAAATGTTAATAGTAGCATCAGTAAAATTATTTAATAATTTTTAAATCTAGTATATTTTTCCGGAGTTGTTATATAGTAAAGAAATTACAAAGATTACATCACAATATTTCAAAGAAGTTTACTCATCAATGAGTTTTAAGCAACAACAAGATTCTGTCAAATTCATCTTTTTTAAGCAGTAAATTATCAAATCCAAATAATTCAAAAATTGTTTGCAACTTGAAGTCACCCCTACCATGGCGTTGAATGGCAGTAGAATGTTTAAAATCACTCAAGTTCTCCACTAGCTCAGATGTTTGGGCTTATAGAGTGACTCCTTATGAAATATTTTCGCTGGGAGATATTCCTTTTCCTAATGAAACTTGGAGTGACAGTTTTGTCTTAAGATTGGAGAATGGAATGCGAATGGAGAGGCCAAAATATTGCATGGATGAAATGTAAGTTTTATGAATATTTCATCATGTTAATTCCATATTAATATTTATGTTAAACTTTGCTCTAAACTTTTATAGATACATAAATATGTGTAAATGTTGGGAAAATGACCCAGATTTAAGACCAAAGTTTTCCAGTCTTCGATCTTATTTTGAAGAACTTTACGACAAACTTTACAAACACATTTTGCAGAGTGAAAGCGCAAACTGTGTTGATGAAGACCGTGTTTTTGTTGAAGTTGTTGGTGACTTTTAAGCTTTACGATTTTTAAAATGCTCGTTCTCTAAAGTATACAGTGGCACTATAATGTTACTCAAATATTTAAACTTGAATATGCGGTAGTTATATCTTAATTCACGATTTTGTTTCAATTTTTGGAGTTCACAAAGCTGAATATTGGCAATAACCAAAGAGATAAGGAAATTTTTGAACTTCGAAATTTTCTTGAAAGCTTTCAAATAATAGCTGTTTTGGGGAAAACATCTAGTGAGTATTTGTATACCAGTATTGTTTGTAGCATTTTTAAACGACCTAATTTTAACTGCATAGGAATAAAGAGTGAACTAACTGACAAATACAAAGATCTGCTTTTAGCGGTTACATTTTTTGCTTTTATGACAACACGCATTGTGTGGAGCCAATAGGATTTTTGAATATAAACAATGGTGCATTTTGGCTCAGTTCCAGAAACGATTTCATAAACTTTTCTGACTTTATATAAATTGAGATATTTTGAATCAATCTGTTCTTGCTTTGGAGCCATTGCTATCGTGAGTTGATAACAAAATATGGTTTATTTAAAATTGACGACTTACAATTAATACACGTTCTACAGTCTTAGAAAGAAATTGCATAGAAAACACTCGATTCTCGCAAACACAACTATATTTTTTGTCCTTATTAAGTCTGTCTGAAATTATACTTAAATATTTTTGCATTTATGCAAAAGAATATTTACTCAAAGGAAGTCAATCATTCGTTGTACTATTTATTCAGCATTTTGATGGTAGCAATCCCAATTTTAAATTTACTAATATTAGCATTTCTTTAAACGTCTACAAACTACCAGTAAATATTTATGTAGGTGCAAGTTTATATCCATTAAGATTCGTAAAGTCGTAAAGGATGAAGAAGAAGTAAGCTATATTATGAATTGTTGGTTAGATAAAACATCATCTCCAGTGTGACCACTCATTACGTGGCTTGGTTACGGGATTATTTATCATTACGAGTTTGGAGACAAATCACAAAATAGATGACCATCGTGGATCCACCCTGTAGTATAAACACAATGTGTACTATAACGGATTGAAAAAAATAAACATTGTAATACTGCATTGCATTATCCAATTACAATTGTAGGCCACTTGTAAAGCATCTAATGCAAAACTTATTTTCAATACAAGAATATCATAACAACTTACATTCCACAGGACAGAATATGTGATGATGAATTTACTGCCACAACTAATCCCAATCTCACGGTAACGAACCCTCTCCACTGCAGACTGCATTCGTTGACTTTCGATAGCGGAAAATTCATACATGCTCTCGACGACCTCAGTCCATTTTATGAGTGTACACATCTACAAATTAAAATTGAGTAAAATTATATGATAATAACAGTATTTGTTACAAATACATATAAATACCTGTCTGCAAACATCTGCCGCAAGGATAACAATGAGACTTTCAACAATTATGAAGTAAAATCTAGCTATTCTTAATGTTACCGTTGCTGTTGTGAATGCTGCATCAAGTGATGTTGACAGATAAAGTAAAAACTCAGCCAAAAACATTGCGAACAATGAGCCAAACGTCTTATTCACAAGCTGGCACAAAGTACGGATATTTATGAACAGTTTGTACACTTCCGACTAGGACACTTTATTCATCAGCGTTACACTAGACCTAGAGATAAACAAAGGGTTCTTTGAGAGGAACCGGTTTGCAACGGAGGAACAGTCATTTCTTTTATTTTTGAAGAATTTGAGAGAAACCATTAGCAGCAGTCGAAACCGTGAGAACTGCCATCACAAGTAATAAATAAACAAAGAATAGATAAAAAATGCACTGAAATAAACCAATAATGTGAAACACAGTCAAAAATTAATCCAGAAAGGAGATTTCTTCAATCTTTAAAATGATTTTGCCCTCTGTGATATTATTAATTATGAAGAATGTGAATCGAGCTTTGGCAACCAATTGTCTGTTCCAAACGGGCTTGCTCCATGTTGAGGAAGGATATAGTAGATAGACTCCAATGAAACTTATGATTGCAACACAAGCGGATAATTGCGCATATCGAAATGACAACGAATCTTTTCTGAATCTAAAATCATAAAATACATAATATATGGATTCAAACTAACTACATATTTCATTCTAGTCAATTATAACTCTAATAAATACCTTTATATTTTCAACGGAAAACGAATGTCTTTCATTTTGAATGAATTTTATAATTTTTACGTATTGGGATGCATTGAAGAAAAACTTCTTTATGGTGACAATTTCGATACAACCGGGAAACATTCGATGGATTGTGCGAAAGTAAATATCTGGAGTTCCGTCGTTCTTAGATACACTGTCAAAATATTGGAGCAATGTTATCCGAAAACGACAAATAATATTTAGTACTGTTAGTCCGTATAACAACACGCACCAAACAAACTGCCAAATACTCCTTCTGATTTCAAATCTTCCGTTTCCAGTTTTACTCGGAAATATACGAAATGAATATATTAACAAGTAATAAATAAAATCAAAATAGACCAGAAAGAAATTCGCTAAATTGCTGGAAGGGTTTGTTTTCTCTGTAGACAATATCTTTCGTCTTGAACGTGGATTCATGGTGCACTATTTTCAAAATATATTTTTTGACTAACTCATCCCAAAATTAAGTCAAACCCCAGCCAATAAAATTAGATAGAAGTGTAAGTAATATTGTAATAGTTCAAGAATAAATGATGGTTTTATATTTGTTAGTTTGAATAATACTCAGAGAAGAATACCTGTGGTGGCTACAACACCAAAATAACGAAGTAAATGAGATACAAAAACTAGCATTGGGTAACCCCAATATCAATGCTATGTATGACTGGTTGCTTGAAAAAAAAAACGAATTCCAAACACTATTGCTCTTATAAAGCTATCTATACACGTCCATATTTTAACCCGTGAACATTCAAATCTATTTTTGAAGAAAATGCGTAATGAGTTGTTGCATATTACAATTCAAAAACACCGACATATTGACAAATGGATCACATAAGAGGAAGAACTCACGTAAGTAGCAAATTAAAAAACCTTTCAGTCAATAACCTTCTTAAAATAAATGCTCAAAATGTGAGCTCACATTCACATATTTAAAAAAACACCTTCTAGCAATACCATACGTATCACCAGAGTGGTGGAGGAAATATATACATTGCTATTTTCTTTTGCTTGTAATATTTAAAACGAAACATGAATATGCGGATATACGAAACGACTTCTTTTAAATAAAATACCTGCTAAATCTCAAAATCTTATTTTTATTGTCAATAGAATGACACGTGTTGCAATTTTAGCGAGGTCAGGAAAGGTAATATATTGAAAACAATGTAATCCTAATACTAAACGTCATATAGAGGGTTTATTTTCCAAAGGCGCTATATGCAATTCTGGAGGATTTTCAATAGAGCTGTATGATATTTTGACTGATCTTAAAATGGGATATTCGACTTGGCTGACAAAAAATTACTTTGTACAACCGATAGGATTTTGATCCGGAATTTTTTTCCAAATCAGGGATTTGTATTTCGGGAATGAACAGATAGCATAAGTTAGTCAGTGACACAGTCGCCTAACATCATTTACGGGTTCTTGCAGATGGCCTCAGGGATAGACAAATTCCAAACATTTGTAAAAATTTATATATCCGCTATTTATTACTTTTTGGAAAGTGATAAAATGGTAAACCTAAGAAGGGAATTCCTGAAAGAAGAGCAATGAAGGATATTTTATTTATTTATTGATTTATTAGATTGATTATTGATTATACCTTTTATTGATTAGATTTAAAACTAATCAAGAACTGCAGCTAATATGTTGTGTTAGATTGGTGATAGTTTAAAGTATTTAAAGACATAAAATCGTATTTCGCTTACATACATACATAGTAATCATAACGAGTAATGAAATGACATAAGTAAACCGTTAAATTTTCTCTCATATTGAAGACCACTTGTGTTGCATAAGTACTGCACAATTTAATGAAGCACCTACTACAAACAAACCCCATGTAATCGCGTAAATTATTATATATAATACACTATGAAATAGTTACCAAGCTAATGAACCACTTACAACAGTTCTACAAGAAATAATTTTTACAGCTGCGAAAGGCATGGCTTAAAACTTAATTGTTCTTCAACTTGACAAGGTTTTTGTTCATTCAAGTTATACTCTCATCTTAAATATCACATTTGAAACTGCATTGAAGGCGGATTTTAGCTAGAAATTGTAATAATTATCAACTGAAGACAACGCAAACACGAGTTGCTTCAGCGTCAACTAAATCAGTTTATAGGTTTTCACGAGAACATATAATTCTAATATTTGTATATCCATTGGCTTATTACTTGGCCTATCCATTACTGCATCACTACAAAAATTCCTGGCATTTGTTTTAAGCATCAAATATATTATCACTTGGCAAAGCACATGTATTTTAAGTTAATATTTTAAATACCGTTGACTACGTTTATAAATATGCATTTTTGTAAGCTGGCATCGTTCATTTTGACACAATTGATAAATCCTAATTTTGCTAATAATGTCCCAAATTCTACAAAGGAGAAAACCCAAAACTTCACGACACTTGAACACATCCTTCACCATCTTTCAGTTTGTACGTTGTACATATCAAGACAACCTGAGTCGACTTCTTTAGAAATTCAACGAATGATTATGGAATTTTGCATTCACCAATTTGCAATTATTTGCATATTCCTGCAAACCAACACCAAATACCTCGACCAAAAATATTTCTCCAATAAAATCGATCAAGACAAAATTTCAAACCTCACTGAAAGTTGGAAATATTGGGCTGACTCTGAGTTCGAAGATTATAGCCCATTCTATCTCAAAACATTCACAAACTCAAAGTATCATAGGACATGTATCGTTCACTTTCCATCAGTTACACAAATCAATACGAAACATAAAACGATTTTGCAATTCTACCATAGTACAGACAAAAACATACAGCGACGCTTATTTGAGCCAAATTATATTGTGCTGCCGTGGTATGTTAAGGCTCAGTCTTCAATATTCGTTAAAATTCGAATTGGTATACCATCAAACATTATAATAATACCAGATGCAAAACGGCAAGTTATGACTGCCTGTGTCTCAAATCAGCGTAAACGTTCAAATATATTTTTTAGGAATGATTTTTTAACTGTTTCTGCCATTGATTTCGAACATGGGGCAAAATGTGATAAACATTTAGAAGATGTCGCATGCAAAAAATTTCATGTAAAAAGTGGCAATTCTCCATCAAATAAAAAAATTGGGGAAAACCATTTAAAGTATATCCATCAAATCGTCCAAAGTCACACTAACTGCTCAATTAACTACATTTGTTCTCATTGGATATCTCAGATTTCGGTTTCTTCAGCGTCAAAATTTTTACCATCAAATAGAAATCCAGTTTCGTATGGAGTAATATTTGAGGTAACAAAGTACTCAATATTTGTTCAACGTGAAAGATTTAAATGGGGTTCGTCAGGTGTTTTCGCTCTTTTAAGCCCGTTTGAGTACTACGGATGGTTGGTCATTGGCTTAGTTGCATTATACACCGGTCGAATTTTAAAATTATCTGGGTTTACAAATAACCCATATTTCTGGCTATTTGCAACAGTTTTGGAGCAAGAGAACTGCCAAGAAAAAAATAGGAATGTACACAATTCCTTGCTAATCTTATGTTGGACAGTGATCGTAGCGCTTCACTTACGAAACGCGTACACGTCCTCACTTTACAGTTACCTCACTAAAGAAGTTGCTGCCAACGATAATGTCCCATCTTCTTTGGAATTACTGCTGGCAGCTGGTGACATCAAGTTTCTGGTAAATAAAGTAGATCGCAATGATCTATATAAAACCTTCTTGTTTATGGAAAACGGTGGGGCACTAGATATTTTTCGGAATAAAATATCCAAAGTATACGGTAGTCTGTGGCGGAGCAAGAGTCCTGCAGCTTCTATTCTAAATTTGGTTTCTCAAAATTCTCAGTCTGTTTGTTATGAGAGGGAGAATGTTTTTGGAAAATCCAAAAATAATCGTGCTCCTGCTCCTGAATGCATGAACAGAAACAAGTTTGGATATATTTTTAGATCATCCGAATTCGCAGGTATTTGTAAAGCACAGTTTGATAGAATGTTGATACATATGATAAATGATTTCTATGAAATACAGAATGAGGACCTGCTTTTATACCAGAACAAGTTCTTCTTGACAACTGAGCATCAAACTTTTCTTCAGACGCGTATTGAAAGTATTCTAGCAGCGATTGATGAATCTGGCATTAGAAAATTTTATATGCATTACCATCAAGGAGTTTACACACGGTATATCAACAAAACGTTAGCTTATATGTACAAAAGTAAAAGTCGGTTAGACCATATGCAAGTGATTGCAAAGAAAGTGTACAGAAAATGGAAAACATTTGGATGTTTTGAAATAGTAAGAAAAGAAGCGTGCTCAATATCTGATGTACTAAGGGGTGATTTATTTTATTCTGAGAGCAATGTGGTATCGCTTCATGACCTCAAAACTGTTTGGATGCTTCACACTGTCTTTCTTCTGGTTTCGGTGGTTATGTTTTTTAAAGAGTGGTTTCCAAAAGTATGTATTCAACAGCGGAATAAGTAACTGTTTACATGTATCCCTTTATCATCCAAATTTCTAAAGTCAAGACTATGTTTTCTTTCTTGTAAACCATAAAGTTTACTGCGAGATGTTTGCATGTAAACGTTTGATAAATACCAGGCTGTAAATATGGAATCCAAAAAGTGTGTTTAGTTTATAGATATTATTTTAACTTTCATTCAAAAAATATTTGTACAAGCGTGCAACAAATAATCTTGTTTCAAAATATTTGTAGGCTCAATATATTGTGGTAGTTTTTTGTTACCATAAAATCATTTTCAAGGATTTGCAACCTGCGTTAATATTTAAGTAATGTAGCATTGCATAATATTTAATCCATACATTTGTTATGTCAAGCACGAATTTTCTGATTCGAAAACTGATTGACCTACCAAAAATATTGTTACGCTTTTGCACCTGTATATCGTATGCTTGCATATGTGTCAGCACAATATATTAAAAACTAATGTAAAAATATTGTCACAATAAAATGAGTAACAAATTATCAATTACCTCATGTATTCATTCATGTCTGGCTTTTTATCATAGTACTTTGTACAATCACAAAGTATGAAATTAATATTTTCCAAGCTGTCTAGATAACAGCACGGAAGTATGTACTGTCCAATAACTACAAACAAGGGATATACATATATGAATTATAAAAGACAAAAGGCAATTAAATTGAATAGCCAAGTTCATTACTTCTTTCACATCCTTTCAATATACCGTCATAATCTTTCAACCAGGCAAATGATTCATAACGATGCAAAATGCAAATCACACGTAAGAGCTAAATTACTGTGAAATAATAGATCATCTGTTGATTTTCTACAAACCTCATGTCATTTCCGTTTTTGAGTTACTCTCTTATTCACAAATGAATATTTACTTTTGTTACAACATCAGAAGCTTTTAAAATACTGTAATGAGTAGCCAGAACAAAACACTTTATTAGTGAAAACTTCTAGGAAAAGTATTTTTAGACACTCATATCATAAAAATGGAACCAGAAGCTGAGAATTCTAACCGATTTGGAAGACAAGGAACTAACGGTCGGATTGTTGAAATTGAAGGGATTCCAAGGTGTTCCATAACACCAGCATCTAACCCTAACCCTACACGTCCCACAGTTACTTCATCTTCATCTCAACAGTTCCACCGTGTCCCTTCCATTCCTACGGTACATACGAACTCATAATTCGTCTTTATACCTAAATATTTAGGAAGTTTTGTGTCCGAATTTTTGAAAGACTCAAAAATTTCATCAAAATTTTAGAGTACGCCTAGAGCTGATCCTACTTCCGGAAATGATGCGACAAACAAACAAGAATATAAAGTTTTTGATGATGTAATCGCTCGCGTGGGTTCCAACGGAAAGTATCAACAGGCATTGCTCTATTATGTCATCTCACCGTTTTGTGTAAGTCTTGATAGAAATTTATCTTGTATTTCAGTTTGAAATGATGAATTTTACTTTACTAGATAATCCAACCAATTTTGGCATTCAACGCAGTTTTCATGCTTTTCACACCTGATCATTGGTGCTCCAGTTCAGATATGACAAACTGGGATGATCCGGAAGAATACAAGCTTGTCAATATTCCTATGTAAACGCCCACTCTTTCTCAAGAACAAATAATTGATACAGTAAATATAACTTATATTCAAATTTTGTGAAATTTTGATACTTTGTCCAGGGTAAATGGAACTGACGGCTTAATGAAATACTCATCTTGTACCATGTATGGTCCCTCCCGAAAGGAAATATCCTGTCCCAATGGTTGGGAATACGACAAAACCTACTATACCGAAACCCTAGTGAGCGAAAACGGTTGGGTTTGTGACAAAGCAAAAATCCCAACATTTGTTCTTCTTGCTGGAACAGTTGGAAACGTAGTTGGAACCTTGGTTTATGGCTTATTATCTGACAACTGGGGTAGAAGACCTACCCTCTTTCTTGCCCTTGGGGTCAACGTACTTTTCCGAATTCTCAGCGTATTTGCAGGCTCTCACCAATACTTCCTCGTAATCTCTCAATTTTTCACTGGGTCGACCATCACCTTTCTGTACGTAGGATCCGCCATAATCGCTGCAGAATTATGCAATAAAGACGAACGTGGCGAGGTATACGCGGTCTCCTGGACAGTTAGTCTATTTGGCTTCCTCATCTTGCCATTTATTGCATGGATTTGTGGAAACTGGTTCCTCATCGGTTTGACCACCGCTGCTATAGGTTTCTGTATGTCATTTTTCTACCCGATTATCCCAGAATCACCTAGATGGCTGCTTCAGAAGGGGAGAGTGGATGAAGCAGCAGAAATTTTAAAAAGGGTTCAAGATTACAATCTGAAGCATGGAAAAAAGCCAAAAAATAATGGGGTTGGTCAATGCGATGAAGGTTTCAATCGAAGAAGATCTTACACATCCAACCGGGAAAGTAGCTTAGACTACATCAAATCCATGCTAAAGCAAGTATTGGAACGACAGCGTACCGAAGAAGAGAGAACTTCCATAGCAGAAGGTCGCCAAGGACAATTGGAAGATCGGTCAAAAGCTAGTGTACTTTTTACAAAGAAAAATTTGGCGAAAAATACAGTCCTGCTTACAATTTGCTGGTCGATGAACGCGCTGATTTATTCGACAATGACGTACAATACGACACATATGAGTGGCAGTCATTTTTCGAATTTTTTCCTTCTTGGGATTATCGAAGTTCCGTCTGGGTATATTGGGGGATATCTAGCTGATACATTGGGGAGACGGTGGACACAGTGCCTGTCTTTTGGAATATGTGCACTTACCTGTTTTGCTACGAGTCTTATGGTGCATCAAAGAGAATTAGAGATTTTGCTGGCGACGTTGTCGAAGTTGGTGGCTACAGTGAGTTTCTTGGTAATGTATTGTCAAGCAACTGAGCTTTTTCCTACAGAGTTGAGATCGACAGGTAGCGGAATTGCGTCCACTATTGGAAATATTGTTTCCATTGCGTCTCCTCTTATCTCAGATTTGGTAAGATCATTTATTCCTGACAAATTAAAACATTTATTAAGACAGATAATTAGTAAATTTGAGGTTTAATTTAACACAGAGCTCATATAGTTCTGCTTACCCGTGGGTAGCAATGGGCGTCTCTTCTCTTATTGGAATGATTGCTGGAGCTTTTCTTCCGGAGACTTTGGATCTTCGGCTGCCGGAAACAATTGACGAGGCAAATAATATTGGGAAAGATAGAAAGTTTTGGTCTATTGTCACCCCAGAAATGAAGAAGACTCGAGAGAAGAAACAACCAGCAAAATGACTTAATTCGGATTAAATACTTAGGTATTATTTATTCATTCAATAAGTTGCAGATCAAATATATTTTCTAACAGATAGTTGGAATATTAATGAGTTGGGATATACCTTTATGTATGTACGTGAGCGTTACTTTTGAAACTTACGCAGGATTTGTGAAGAAATATTTTCTTGAGGTTTTTTAGGTTAAGTCACTAATAAATAATTTTAACGTGAAATAAATGCATTAAATAAATACTGTATTCAATGAAGATTATATTTTGTAACAATTGAATTAACAATAAATTTATTCCCAGTGACTTCTCTATACAGTTCATTTTTATATCTTTGTCAACTATTTCAGCTTCTTCAGCGGCTAAACATAAAATTCTTAGGCTGTTCACCACTTTCTTAAAGTAATTCCCATTTTTCCGAAATTTTAACAATTAATATTAAAGCATTATGGAAGCTGCGCTTGGTCTGCAGATTTTCGAATCTAGTCATTTCGATCACAGATGAAAATCCAGGCAATGAAAGGGTTCCCAACGTTAAGAGAAATGCTTGAGACCTGCAAACTATAGTCAAATATCTAAATAAATAGAGATAGCCAGTTCCAAAGTATTTGAAATGTATGCATAATGCATCCAAAGTATTGTAAACAGCTCCAAGTGCAAATGCAAGTCCCACCGCAATAAGTAATTACACTTTAGCCGAATATTGCACATTTCTTTGCAAATTTTGAGTTTATCCTTTTAAAATGTAGGAGGAACTAGTTAAAATTTTACATGTATTTAAACACTTGCAAAAATTTATTTGTTAAAAGGTTTATAGTATATTCTTCTATTCGCTTTTCCCTCTGATAGCACAATTTTATTCGTGCCATGACTTAATCACCACAAAAAAGAAACCAAACTTGATAGAAAGATTAACTTAATCAAAAATATTTGGAGGATAAAAGCAACAATCTGTTTAATTGTAAAAATATTCAAATTTTGAAGCCCTAACAGTAAAGGTGAAATATGTTACAGTGTTTGTTAGTGTAAAACGCTAATTACCTTGGAATGTTTTAATCTTGCGTCAGCTCAAAAGGAGGCCTGTGAGTGACCAGAAACTCAATACATCAACCAGTACTTCTGTCAATATACGTATCTGCCCACTCACTTAGTAATTGCAAGTTTTATGAGCCAAATAAACCGAAGATCAACCCCTCTTTTTCATGAACCATACAATAATGAGAACTTATCCTTTTTTAGAAATTTTTTAAATCCTAACGTTATCATTTTTAAAGCAGAAACTTGCAAACTTGGAAATTTTTTTCGCTTGTTTGTGTCATTCATTTTACGTAGAAACTTTATTTTGTCCAAATGCAACGTAGACTAACGGAAATGGATTTGACAATACAAGTATTTATTTTATGTAGCTCATTGTCAATGAATATCAAGGACACACTATGGAATTATCCAAATTCCAAAGTATTTTCTTCTTATTCATTGGCATTGATATGGCTAATTAGGTTAACAAAGACAACATGACAGATTACCTGTATTTTGGTACCCACGCGACATTTCATATTCATTTTGTGCTTCAGCTCTTGAGAAGAATTTTGATGTGCATGCCAAAAGCCAAAGCTGAATAAAAAATGTAATGTGTTTCCGAAACAACATCATATAGGAATGCCACATTATGTCATTTTCATTTATCATTATCAAATTCGCCAAGATCATGATGATCGTCATCATATGGGAATGTCGTATTATGGAATTCTCATTTATCATGATCTTGGCGAGTCTGATAATAATAAAAGGAAAATTTCAATAACTTATAATAATAATTGTACTCCAAATACGTGGGTTGTCACAGAAGTCATGCCCAGATTTTGATGCTTCATATAGTATTTCAAGGACGACTCTTCCGAATAAGGCAAATCGTCATATTTTCTGAGAGATTAACACATAAGCTTATGAAATAAGGCTGGCTCTTTGTAGTTGAAATATGATGTGAATGTGATTTCCCAGTATTGCAGTTGTTACTTAAGAGTATATATTTGATTTGTATAGGGATGTATAAATACATATATAATACTAATACTTTCTCCCAAGTATGTAATTCAATTTATGAATTTGGAGAACACGAAATTATCACATAGGCCTAAATCGAGGCCATATGAATACAGTTAAATAACCTAGATTTTGAGCATGATGTCTGCGCATAACTTCTGATACAACCTACGTAGTTTGGTCCCTTCTTTCAATCTTTTCGGCATAGAATGGGCGTCATCCTATGTCATTTTGCTTGGCATGTACAATTTATGCTAGAGAATAGCTTGGTTCCAACACAACCAACAATATGTCATAAAAATATTTTCATAGTTACTGACATAGTCAGTATCAATTTCATTTTCAGGTTTTTAGGTATTACAGAGTTGTTACATACTTACATACATAATTAAACAAATGGTAAAATGAAATTTCTTTGTAGCATCACTGGAGCATTAGCTATGTGAAAAAATGTTAATTTAGTAAGAACCAAAGTGACATCAGTTACAAATAAAAATATAAAGCCAGTGGTTGGTGAGAGAATTCGAAAATGTGTTCATTTAAAAGGCGACTTTAAAACTTACTGCGTTATATTCTAGTTTCTTCGTTCTATTATTCTATTCTTTTACTTTTTCACTACTAGTAGTTACCAATTACTCAAGCATTAATGATTTGCCTCTAACTATGACTCTTTGAAATCAATTTTAGTCTTTTTTGATGAGGGAGTTGTCGGAAGTTTTTATCGTCACTTCGTACCACCATATCGGGGATTGTGACTTGGCATTTGCGATTTAGTACCAATTGAGTTTCAGGTACTAATTTGCGAGTTTTTAAAACTCGCTACTTGTGATATCGGCATTGTGTCCGGATTCCCTATTTTCAACTTCTCAGGCAATAATATTTGTCACTAGGAATGTTCTACTAGACTCATCTTCAAAATGGAACAATCCCGTTTGGAACATGCGATTAGTGTCCGAAGCTCGATTCACATTTTTCATGACGAACAATGCAACAGAAATATATACGATTTTGGAAGCGGACGAAATATATTTCCTTGATTACATTTTGACAGTATTACATACTATTGGTAGGATACAGGCCACATTTCAGTGGTGATTTCTCAATTTATTACTGCTGATGACCATGCTTACGGTTTGGACTGCTGCTGGAATTTTTTCTCATACTCTTCAAAATGAAATAAGTGACTACAATACGAAAGCAGATGGAGACTCAACAGACGAGTCCTTGTTTATTCATGAGTCTGGATTGCGAAACAGACCAAAATTCGCGGAAACACTGGGAATGAAGAAGTCCTGGTCGAATGTGTACAAAATGTACTTAAACATTTGTACACTTTACCAGCTTGTGAACGAGGTGTTTGGTTCGATAATTGCCCTTCATTTGGCTACATTTGTTCTACTGATGTCAATGTCATTGGATTATTTACTTACAATTTCAACGGTGGAGGCACGGTTGTGTGAACTGCACTTGGTATTTCAGGAAATTCTCATATATATTCAGGCGGTTGAAGCTTGCCGAAAGGTGGTTTTTACGTATTTCTATACATTGTGAGCTGCGTTTTGTAAATATAATCATTTTACATAAATTCTATTGAATTTCATAGATGAGTATACTCATAAAATGGACTGAAGTCATAGAGAGGATTTATAGCTTCACTGATGTCGAAGATAAGGAAAAGCAGTCCGCTGTGGCGAGAATTCGCAACCGTGAAGCTGAAATAAGTTGTGGTAATTTGTTCATCATCACATATTCTACCCTCTGGAACGTAAGTTGTTGTCAAATTTGTTAATGATAAGATGTCAGTTATAAAAACACTACTATGATAATTGAAAAAGCGTTTGGAATGCAATACAGTACACAATGTGGTTACACGTATTTCAGGTTGGTTCAACTATGGTTACTTATTTTGTGATTTGTCTCGACTCTCGAAATCGTATTTAGCCTTATTACTAATATGGGATAATTACAGAGTTTGAATTAAGTTTGGATATTTATTGCATTTATGTATTACTCATTTCATTAATTACTACTTCAGGTTTTTAAATGTTAATAGAAATATTATTATGTATTATGTAAAATGATTATGTCATATACAGAATTGTTTGGTTATAAGCTTTTCTTTCATTTTTCCGGGTCTACCGAAAAGTTTGGGTCCTAGTACAATTTACTCACATGATAAAGTTAAGTAATGTGCGTTCACAAATAAAAGAATGCGGATTAAAAATGTAGCATTGTCCCAAAATACTACTGTGTACCAAACTGTGAGTTATGCCAACAATTGATTTTGGAGCCGATGAGGAACATCTGGGAAACGAATGGATACTAAATTATTAGCAGAGAGCCTGGATAAACTGAAGAACAGGAAGAATTTTCTATGGAGCGTTTGACAGTTGGCGTTATTGCCTTGAGCAGAATACTATTCATTAGTTTGTCACAAGGAGTTTGTTGAGCTTCCAGGAATATCTCATCAAAAGTGTTATTGAATTACCGTTTACAAATTTTGTTTTTGCTTTAACAGAACTTTTGCCACCAAATGATGTATTTAGTAATCACCCAAAGATGAATAAATTCCAGAGTCGTACCTATGGCAGGTAAATCTAAAGACATGCCATCGTTTTGAAAATACTACAATATAAAAGCATACATAGAAATTGTCATAAAGGTCAGCGCTGGTAAATAAAAGTACATTTTTACAGTGCCAAAGACAACTAAAATCAAGTTAAATGGCAATATATTACTTCTGATTTGTTGGCCGTTGTATTAATTAATAATGACAAATTGACATGATTTGCGTCTGGCAACCACGACACATATTCTTTGTATCTATATACATACATAAGCTTCTGTTTAATTGTTTAACTTTGTCAAAATATTATTACTGATGAGCGTTCAAAAACGACCATCATAGATATATTTAGGATTCCAGGATTTAGAAAAATGAAGGTAAATGTGCTTAGGGAACTACAATATTTACTCCAATAACACGGAAAATACTCTACAGTCACAATTACTTGCGTCTGCATTCGTAAACAAGGAATTAAGATATACACAAAGGGCAGAAATAAAATCAACGATACAGAGTCACAGTTTTCATTCGTTGCCGCAACAACATTTATCTATACATATACAGTTCCAGCAATGCATATAAAAAGGGAACACTTGGTGACGACTATGTGGGTAAAGATTTGGTCCACTTATGTGAAAGTCTGTGAAGGCTACAGCATTTTTGACTAGTGAGATCATAATTTGATCGACAAAAAAAATCAACGATGTAGAGTATTAAAATAATTTGGGGATATTTTTCTAGTTTGTCTTGTTGTATCAGACTTTTCCTGACTATTTGGGGCAATGCATCAACATAGGACACAATTTCTACGTGTATCAAGAAGCCTGAAGAGCGCCAAAAAACAGTGGTCACTTGATCGTTATCCTTCGTGACGCTTTCTTAAGGTAAATGTGTGGTTATCAACCTCAAAAAAGAGATAAATCTCTCAACCAGACATGTAACTTTCGTTTGCCGAACCGAATCAGTTCCAAAAAATATTTTTACCGAATCGAACCGAACCAAATCAGTTCGAAAAAAATATTCTTGCCG